>PVKV010010462.1:0-31367 GCA_004027835.1 Alouatta palliata | reverse complement strand
CCCGATCTTGTCTGATCTCAGAAGCTAAGCAGGGTCGGGCCTGGTTAGTATTTGGATGGGAGACCGCCGGGAATACTGGGTGTTGTAGGCTTTAAAAAAAAAAAAAAAAGAAAAAGCCCTGCTAGAAACTGGATCGTATGCATCCAACAAGCATTACATATATTGCTGGATGGCCTCATGGTGCAGTGGAACAAGCACAGACTTCAGAGTCAGACAAATCTGGGTTCCCATCCTGTCCACTTACTACCTGGGTAAGCCTCTCTGAGCCTTAACTTCCTCATTTATGAAATGAAAACAGTAATGTGTAACTCATAAGTATCATATATTTATTCCAGAAAGTTAGGAGTAATCCTTGGGTGTGATTTCGAGTGATTCCCAAAATCAATTCCTGTATCCTTGCACTGCTCCATGACATTCACAGGTGATGGGTGTTATTCTGCCTAACTCTTTTGTGAACCCTTTCCACGCTCACTGAAACCTGGAGTAGGTGATGGCTTTGAGTAGGAAATGGCTTTGTGGGTTTCTTCTGTCAAAGACACGTGGCAGTTCAGAAGATAGGGTGATGCAGTAACCTGTGTGGCTAAGTTTTCAAGCATTTAAAAATATATGTGAAAGCCCTAAACATAGTACCTGGACCACCGAAGACAGTCACTAGATGTTTGGCTTTTCTCCCACTCAGAATACAAACAAATACGTTTTGATACACCATCCAGTTTCTAAACTCAGGTGGTCTTTCAAAACAGAAGTAAAAAATGAAGTATGAGTCCTTGAGAGCAAACTAAGCCCCACCCTCTTAGGTCAGTGGGGGAGTCTCAGTTTTTTAAGATTTGGAATAAAGGAAAATCAGACGTAGTCCCCTAATCCCCTGTACTGGCCTTCTGTGTCTGGACATGGGAATTGTCAGCTGTGGGAGCTGGCAGCAAGAGGACTTATCTCGCCAGCTGGACATGTTTAAAATGATGATCAGAGCAACGCTGCTCATTGGTAACTGTTTGGGAAAGTATGTAGAAGCAAACAATTAGCAAGTAAACCATCCCCTCCATCAGGCAGATTCTTTTTTTTTTTTTTCTTGGAGTTAAGAGTTTCACTCTTGTTTCCCAGGCTGGAGTGCAATGGTACAATCTCGGCTTACCACAACCTCCACCTCCCGGGTTCGAGCGATTTTCCTGCTTCAGCTTCCTGAGTATCTGGGACTACAGACATGTGCCACCATGTCCAGCTAATTTTGCATTTTTTTTTTTTTTATAAGGCTAGTCAAGTGAAGCAGTGGAGAAGGAACAAAGAAATCTGTAACTGGTTGTGATCAATTAGTTCTAAACACCACTGCACTCGGACCAGCCTAATTTTGCATTTTTAATAGAGATGGGGTTTCTCCATGTTGGTCAGGCTGGTCTCAAACTCCCGACCTCAGGTGATCCGCCCACCTCAACCTCCCAAAGTGCTCAGATTACAGGTACAAGCCTCTGTGCACGGCCTCACCGTGCAGATTTTACGTTTGTCCACTCAGAGGCACTGCCACTCACTGGCAGATTTCCTTTCCAGTCTTTTTTCTTTGAATTTTTTCTTTATATAGTTGAGATGCACAATTTTAAAATCTTGCTTTTTTACTTTTCACATTATAACATAAGGGTTTTCCTTTAAAAGTATTGTTTTTCATATTATACATAATTCTAGAAACATTTAATACAGAAATGTATGAAGTACAAAAGTAGAATTTCTCTCTAATACCATCTGTTACTCTACCTAACACTAGAAAGAAAATCTAAAATGTTGACGTATATAGAATAGAAAGTGATGTTTCACTGTTACCCTTCTACCATTGTTACCCACTGTTTGTTTTTTCCCTTTTGCATGTCAGTGGTGTGTGCAAATTACTGAAATGGAATTGTACTATAAATACACTTGTCAAGTTTACTTTTTTCACTTACTAATATATTTTCAGGCTGGGTGCAGTGGCTCACACCTGTAATCCCAGAGTTTTGGAGGGCGGAAGTGGGCTGATCACTTGATCCCAGGAGTTGTTGACCAGCCTTAGGCAACATGGCAAAACCCTGTCTTTAGAAAAAATACAAAAATTAGGCAGTTGTGGTGGTGCACATCTGCAGTCCTACCTGCTCAGGAGCCTGAAGTGGGAGGATTCCTTGAGCCCCGGAAGCTGAGGCTGCAGTGAGCCGAGATTGTGCCACTGTACTCCAGCATGAGTGACAGAGTCGAGCTGCATTTTAAAAAAACCCCAAAACATATGTATGCTATCCTTCTGTAGCATAAGCATTTTCCAATATGACTAAAACACTATTTAAATTATATTTTAGATAGCTACATAACATTTCATCATTTAGATGTACTCTGGTTTATGTAACCATTCCTCGATGACTGCCAATTTGGATCTAAGTAAATATTTATTCACTTTTTAAAATTCTTTCCCAAAGCTAAGTCTCAGATAACCTCACTGAGTCAGACATAAACATTTTAAAGTTTCCCTTCCAGGGAGAGTTTATCATCTTACACTCTCAGCAGCAGCTTGTGAAAATATGCAGTGACAACAACCACAGACACTTAAAAACCTTTGTTGTTCAGTACTTCTGCATGTTCGATGATCTTCCTCTGGGATTTTTGGAATAGAGGTGATCTTCGCCCTGTTACACAAAACATTGATTTCCAGCCCAGATTCCTCGAACTTGCTAACCCCATTCCTGGAACCAGAGTGCTGTTTGCTGTGTTCTCCATACATTGGTCCGAAGCCCAAGATCTGGAAGTTCTGTGCCGTTTCCTGGCGACCTCCTGGCGCCCTCTAGGGGCCCCATCCACAACTGCAGCCCCACCTCTTTTCCTCTCATCGGAAGTGAGTTTACCTTGCAGGAATTCTGAGAAGGAAGCACCCAAAGTGGGGAACTCGACAAATAAAGATTTGGACTTTGTTTGTGATTAGACAGTGTATGAATTATTTTGCTTCCTGGTTGAGCAGCTTCTCTCACGTGGGCTGTTTTGTTTTTTTTTTTTTTGAGACCGAGTCTTGCCCTGTCATCCAGGCTGGAGTGGAATAGCGCGATCTTAGCTCACTGCAGCCTCCACCTCCCCGGTTCAAGCGATTCTCCTACCTCCGCCTCCTAAGTCGTTGGGATTACAGGCGCGGGCCACAACACCAAGCCAATTTTTGTATTTTTAGTAGAGATGGGGTTTCGCCATGTTGGCTAGGCTGATCTCGAACTCCTGACCTCAAGTGGTCCACCTGCCTCAGCCTCCCAGAGTGCTGGGATCACAGGCGTGAGCCACCGCACCTGGCCAGGTGGGATGTTTGTGTCCTTGTCACCTTGTTCCTGGTGAGGGACAGAGGACAGCAGATGAGCTGTCACCTGGGTAGGTGTCCGACGTGGGAAAAACATGGGAAAGATACTCTAGTTAGTTCTCATTTTCTTTTCTAAAACTTGGGGTCCTCTGGAGTCCCTTTATAGAGATGAGAGTTTAAGTAAAATAACTGAAATTAATTTCCATGGTGTAAGGGTTATTGCCCAGTTTAAAATGAGGAGACTGAGACCAGTATGAGAAAATGAAAAACCAATTTATTCAGCTACCAGGCGAGGTTCTATGGTCCGGGAGGGGGCCAGAGAAGTCACGCCTAACTTTTTAGGGTAAGGAGTTTTATAGGGAGTGAAGGCGTTTGATTGGGAACTGATGAGACAAAGCATTACGCACTTGACTGGATATTGGAACACAGGATGTGGACGAGGCAAGCTACTACTAGTGGGTAGGCGGGATTTTTTGGTGAGCGGGCCGCCTGAGGGGGGGAGTGACCTTGACTGGGCAAAGTGCTATCGGGCAAGGAAGTGCTATCGGTCAAGGAAGTGCTATCAGGCAAGGTTTGTCGGGGCTTTTCGAAAATCTTTGGGCGGGCGGGTCGGGCCAGGTGTCGGGTGCGGAGTTTGCTTCAGGGGTGGGTGTTTGGGAGGCTATGTGGCGGAGTTAAATGTTGATCGCGGAGTGGCGACGTAATTCCCAGGTGCTGGGAGGAATGGGCGCGTCGGAGCTCCAGGCGAGGCAACTGGCCTTACACATGGCTGTCAAGGAAATTCTGCTGATGGTCCCTGAGATCATCCAGCTGTAGGTAAACATTCTTGGTACCCTGGTCTAGCAGAGTCAGAAAATACTGTGAACGTTCAAGGTCGGGGACCTTCTAGAAGAGAGGGCAGCAGTAACTCTGAGGGAGGACAAGAGAGCAACTTTGGAGGCCTAAAGAGTTGTGGCCTTCTAGGTAAGTCCCATTGCCTCTTCCACACCCCACCCTAACATCCCCCTACTTCACTGAACTTTGTTTCAGGTTATAAAAATAATGCATAATTATTGCAGGAAAAAACAGTAATTGAAAATCACTTGTTTCTTTCACTTGAAGATAATGACTTAAAATTTGGTATACATCTTATGTATATGAATGTACACATAATTTTGCGATCATGTATGTGAGTGTTCATAACTGTAACACACACACTTGTATACTTCCTTTAAACGTATTTTATGTGTTTCCCTGTCAGTCTTTTTTTGAAAACACAGTCTTTTTATGGCTGCATTATATTCCAACATGTATATGGGTCATCACTTATTTAATAGGAATTGGACATTTGATGCTCATTTTTAGCAAGCTATTATAAATAAAGCCAAGACGATGATTTCTGTAGGATAAATTCCTGAAGTAGAATTTTTGGGGAGAAAATATCGGAACTTTCTAAATTCCACTGACATTTAATGCCAAATTTCTCTCCTAAGAGCTTGTTACAGCTTCTGCTGTCCCTTGCAGAGTGTGAACAAGTACCTGTTTGTCTGTGTCATTGCTAACACTGGGTTGTCATTCTTTTTAACCCTTGCTAGTCTGATAGGTAAAGCATAAGGTTTTGTTTGTTTTTGGAGAGACAGAGTCTCACTCTGTCGTCCAGGCTGGAACGCACAGGTGCGATCTCAGCTCACTGCAGCCTCAACCTCTAGGCACAAGTGATCCTCCTAGCTCAGTCTCCTAAGTAGCTGGGACTACAGGCATGCACCACTACACCTAGCTGATTTTTCAGTTATTTGTAGAGATGGGGTCTTGCTGTGTTGCCCAGGCTGGTCTTAAACTCCTGGGTTCACGTGATCCTCCTGCCTTGGCCTTCCAAAGTGTTGGAAATTACAGGTGTGAGCCACTGTGCCTGGCAGCAATATTTTTTAAATCATAAGGAAAGCTAAAGACTCTATTTTATAGTTATTGGTGACTCATATTTCTTTTGTGGTTTGTCTGCCTACTCTTTACCCATTTTTTATACAGGGCTGTTACTTGATTTATTTTTACGTTAGAGTTAAGTCCTTTTCTGTCGTATAGTATAGATGTTTGCTCTAGTTTGTTATTGCCTTTTGGTTTATTGTATTTCACCTCAGAGTGTGTGTGTGTGTGCATTTATTTTAAAACTTACTGGAAAGTACTATAGGAAACAATCCTATCACTCAGAATGCACAGACATTTTTACATTGTAGTTTTTGGTTCTGTCTTTTTTATAAAGGAAATAAAACATGATATAAAAATTGGAATCATCTTGATTCTTCTTCCCATCCTCTCCCTTCCTTCCCTAGGGCAGCTGCTATTATGAATTAAAATTTTCCTACTGTTACCATGTATACTACCAATAAAAGACATACAGTACTAGTTTGTGGCCAGGCATGGTGGCTCACACCTGTACTTCCAGCAGGTGTTTAGTAGAGATGGTGAAACCCCATCTCTACTAAAAATATAAAAATTAGCCTGGCATGGTGGCGAGTGCCTGTAATCCCTAGCTGCTCAGGAGGCTGAGGCAGGAGAATCGCTTGAACCCAGGAGGCGGAGGTTGAGTGAACCGAGATTGTGCCACTGCACTCCAGCCTGGGTAACAGAGCGAGACTCCATCTCAAAAAAAAAAAAAAAAAAAAAAATGCAGTATTAGTTTGTGTGTGTGTGTGCACGCGCACACTCTCAAAGTTACATATAGACCGTCATTGCTGTATTTTCAGACATTCTGCCTTATTTGCACTGGTGTTCAGTTTAATTAATAATGACATACATAGATCTAGTCTTTTATTGCTGTCTGGTATCACATCTAGTAAATATGGCTCTAGTTTCTTCCTCAGTTTATTTATCAATTCTCCTATCTAGTGAACACTGAAGAGGCTTCTAATCTTTACGTAACAGCATTGCCGTGAACATTCATGCATGTCTGTCCTCGTGCATATTTGGGTAATCTTCTCAAGGGGCTATGTTAGAAGTGTGTTGCGGATTATGTGCATTTTTAGATCTATTGGCCCTTGACAGATTGTTCCCAAGTAGTCATCCCAACTGACACCTACCAGTGTGAAAGGGCTCCTCTTGTCCCACACCTTCCAAGACATGCTTTTAAATTTAGTAATTTTTGCCAATCTGTGAAAGTGAGATAGAATCTCATTGTGGTTTTAGTTTGCATTATCCTGATTGTTGATAGGATTGAACAGCTTTTTATTATACTGTAGATACTGGGTTATGGTTAATAATTCTGGTTATTGCCTAAGGTTTAATGGGTTTTTTATTCTGTGTGCTTTCTCTTCCTGCCTTTTGCTCATTTTCTGCATTGCTCATTTATCTTTTTCTTACTGTTTCTTTGGTGTTCTTTGTGTCTTAGATACTAATGCCATTTTAATTTATTTGTTTATTTTTGAGACAGAGTCTTGCTCTGTTGCCCAGTCTTGACTCATTGCAATCTCCACCCTTGGGTTCAAGTGATTCTCTTGCCTCAGACTCTCGAGTAGCTGGGATTACAGGTGCATGGCACTATGCCCGGCTACTTTTTGTATTTTTTGTGGAGATGAGATTTCACCATGTTAGCCAGGCAGGTCTCAAACCCCTGACCTCAAGTGATCCTCCCATGTTAGTCTCCCAAAGTGCTGGGATTATAGGCGTGCCCACTGTGCCTGGCCAGATACTAATGCCATATTATATGTACTTTGGCCATCTTCTGATCCATGGCCTACTCTTCCTTTTTTCTTTAACTCAACATTTACTCACTCCAGAGTATTGCCAACCCTCGCCTCCAAGTATGAAGCTGACTTAGCTACTCCTAACGGAATGTGGCATATACTCAGAGTATTAGCAAGTCCTGCAGGAACCAACAGGAGGGCTAGGGAAACATTCAGACAAGAGTAGATCTGGCAGCAATGACCACCACAACAAAGAAGATGTATTAGTCCGTTCTTGCATTGCTATAAAGAAATGCCTGAGACTGGGTAATTTATAAAGAAAAGAGGTTTAATTGGCTCATGGTTCTGTAGGCTGTATAGGAAGCATATGCTGGCATCTGCTTGGCTTCTAGGGAGGCCTCAGGAAACTTACAATCATGGTGGAAGGCAAAGGGAGAGCAATCATCTCACATGGCTGGAACAGGAGGGAGAGTGGGAGGTGCTGTACCCTCGTAAACAACCAGATCTCACTGTCACCATGACACCACCAAGGAAGATGGTGCTAAACCACGAGAAACTACTCCATGATCCAATCGCCTCCCACCAGGGCCCACCTCCAGCATTGGAGACTGCATTTCAACATGAGATTTGGATGGGGACAAATATCCAAGCTCTATCAGAAGGTTCTGGTCCAGCCTGAGGAAAGGGCCATCTAGTTAAACAAAGCACAGAGGCATGAAAGTGGGTTGTCAGCCGAGAATCCCCCTCATTCCTTTCCTAGCCTTAGCCTCTTGCCTCTTCAGTGCCTCCATTCCCACCTGTACGTCTCACCTGCAGCCGGGACAGCTGAGCACTTACACCTCCTCCATCTCCACTGCTCTCCATGCAGCCTCAAGCCCTGTCCTGGGACCCTCTGCTCTGCCTCCCTGCTGGGGAACAGGCTGGCTTTTCAGCAGTTTCATCTTTTAAACCCTTTTTTCTTATACAGAAGTTTACATTTTTGATGTCTATTGATCAGTCGAACTTTATGCGATGTGCTTTTTATATCTTACCTACGAAATCCTTCTCCATGCCAAAGTCAGACTTTCTTTTCTTACAATAAAAATAAAATACATAAACTATCACAAAATAGAAAATTTGAAAAGCTTGTAGTTTCTTAAACTAGTTTTTGTTTTTATACTTAGGGCTTTCATCTATCTGGAGGTTTCTGTATTTGCGGTTAAAGTTACTCCCTTTCTTATGTCTTGTCCTCTGCATCGATGCTTTCTGGGTCCTCTCTGAAGTCTGAGGAGTGTTCACTGACAGTCTGGTCGCTACCTGCCTTGCACTGCTTTGCTTCCTGTGAACATCGCCAGGCGAGGGCAGCCAGTGTTTGTCTGGCGGGTTTCTCTGTGTCTCAGGCACTGTTTGTGACATTGGTGATTTTGCTTTCATGTTGTGGACCCTGGCCCCAAAGGGCTTGGTTTAAATTTTTGCAGAGAGTTAATTCAGTTTCTGAAACCCCCGCTTGCCTGTTGAGTATGTGTTGAGCCTGGCACTGGAAATGCCCTCAGGTCTCTGAATACCGCTGAGTAGGGGATCCAGGGACACCCTAATGATGCCTCTGCCCAACTTGAGCTCGCAGCCCCATTGTGTTCCGTAAGAGATGAGAGAGCCTGATAAAGGATGTTTGCCTGTTTTAGCCTTATGGGAACAAGAGTTCCATCCAAGGAATCGGGGTACTTTGAATTTCTCCCACTCCCGCCTACTCATTTTAGATCAAAAGAAAACAAAAATATCCTTCCAACAATGTGTGTTTTCTACAGTTCACGCAAGAAAAAGATAGGAAAAAATAGTTAACCAATGTATAGGACTCTCCTGGTAGGTGGTCACAATAGTCCTGGAGCACACGTCCAAGGTGACTGTCCTAAATACCTGTGGGAAACTGCGTCTTCACGAGAGACTGTTGTCCAGACCCCGTCTTGTGTGTCCCTCTGCCATCCCACCACCAAATGCTTTGCTGGTGTCTTTCTAAGCAGAGAAGAGGCACTGGAAGCTGAGCATAGGATGACTTCTAAGTCAGCCCTTGAGTCTTTTTGCCAAAGAGCACCTGCCAGGGCACCTCCTGGCCTCAGCCTGCCTGCCTCTCACCGAGGGCCATGGCATCATTTCGGAACTGGAAAGCGTCATTGACAGTTGGCAGTTTTTACATGTTTATTTCTGCCTAAAGATTTTGCTTTCACTTTCACTTTTTTCACTGCATATTAAAATTTTTCTTTTTTTATCCTGTCTTCGTGTTTTTTTCCTTAGGCCGGAAGCTGAGAGGAAAAGCCTTTTATTTTGTCAACGGCAAAGTGTTTTGTGAAGAAGACTTCCTGGTAAGTGTGTCACCCAAGCCTCCCCTTGCATGTCCTGGCCAGGGTCAGAGGGCAGGGGCCTGGGGGTATGTGGGCCAGCTTGTAGGGGAGCTGTGCTGCTGGAGAGAGGGGTCCTGCCTCTCTTTCTGTAGATGCCTGGGGGTGGCCGTGTGCCTGAGCCAATGCAAACAACACAGCCTTGTGCTGTGAAGGAACCGTGGGGTCGCTCGGCCTGTCCTCTTGCCACTTTCTGCAGTTCTGCCTCTTCTGCCACCCTGGACTCCCCGTTTTAAACCTGTGGGCTGGATCCTGGGCTCTCTTCTTCTCATCCTGCTCTCTCTGGGAATCTAGCTTCTCCCATGGACTGGAAGTCCATCCATGCGCCAGTGGCTCCCAGACCTGAGCTCTCGTCCTGCTGCATGTCTGAGGCCAGCTGCTGGCATCCCACTGCCCCCTGGACATGTCCTCTGGGCTATCTCCCAGCCCCTCAAATACCAGCCCCTTGCCACACTTGTGTGACGCAGAAAATCTTACCTTGCCTTGGGTCCTGATCTCCGAGAACTGCATCCTAGATTTGTCCTCAGCCCCACCTCCTTGAATACAGCCAGGCGTGGAACCCTGTGCTGCCATGTCTTCCACAGTTCTGCCTCCGTTCACACCTCCAGCGTGGCTCAGCCAGGCTAGCTTAACGGCCTCCACACACCCTCCTCAGGAGGCCTCATAGGGCATAAAGCTGGCCTGCATGGTCCCAGCATCTGCAGGGTACAAAGCACACTTAGAAACTCTCCGAGGTCTGGACCCCCCGCTGCCCACTCCTGTGCAGCCTCATGCCATTGTACCTTTGCTTGGCCATTTCCCACTTGCAATGTCTTGGCCCTTTATTTGCCCAGATCTCCCCAACAGCTTTCCTGTCCCTCCTGCTCCCACAATAGAGGAGCTCCTCTGTGCTGCCATCACACCCGGGGCCTGCCCTGGCAGGGCTGCTAGCCCTGAGCAGTGTGTCTGTTTATAAATGTCCTTCATTGACTGAAAGCTCCCAGGGTGTCAAGAACATGCATCTTCACCTTCACACCTGCAGATGCTAACACAGAGCCATGCACAAAGTGGATGCTTGGTAGATGGTGGTTGAACTGACCCTGTCATCTGAGGGATGAGGAATGTGAGATGCAGAAATGGGCTCAGGGCCAGCTTCTCCCTGCCTTCCCTTGGAGAAAACCTCTATTTGGTCTTCACTGAAAAGTTGATTCATTTTGACTCCTGTTGGCCAGAAACAGACAAGCAAACCCAAACAGGCTTAAGTATAAAGGACATTATTCCAGCAGTACCGCAGAGTTTATATTCGCTCAGTTTCACATCCAGTGGGCAAGAGTGCCAGTCCCTCCTTCGGAATCCTCCACAGACATCTCCTGGAGTCTCATTGGCTCTTACTGGGCCACATGCCAACCCCTGGAAAAACTGTCAGTGTGGAGGAATGTAAGGCTCTGATGGGCCAGGTCTGTCGATGCCCTGCCTGGGCCCGGCATGAAGCCAGCCCGAATGACTGATGGGAGCCACGTGGTGTGGGGCTGGGGGCTGGATCCCAAATGAAAATTAAAGAATTATTACCCCCAGAATGGGGCGTAGGGGCCAGACAACAGAAACCTCCATCACATGGTGTAGAGTTGCAGAAAGTTTCCCTTTTTCATTTTTCCCACCTTCCTTTCATTAGGGTTCCCCCAGTTAAGTTGTGTTTGTAATACCCAAACTTCTAGTCTAGTGTGTAGGATCATCTAGTATGTTTTTTAAGAGAGTATTTCATGTCTTTCAAGACTGTGTGTGTGTGTGTGTGTGTGTGTGTGTGTGTGTGTGTGTGTGTGTTTAGGTAAGATAAGGTAAAATAGATATTTATCAAGTTTCTTTGAAGCGAGCTATAAAAGACATTAGCTTTTTAACCAGAACCAGAGTTGAATGTGATTCCTTTCCTTACCCTATATTGGCTATATGATCTCAAAAAGATCACTTAACCTCTCTGAGCTGCCCTCTGCTTCTATTTGAGGATTCTGGGTAATAATATAGACCTTGCAGAACTGTCGTAAGCATCAGAATGAAGGTTTGAGAATGCATCAGAATCCCCTGAAAGGCTTGTGAAAAGACAGATTGCCAGAATCCACCCCCTGAGTTTCCAAATCAGTAGGTCTGGAGTAGAGCCCAAGGATTTGCATTTTTTACAGTTTTCAAGTGATGCCAGGGAACTGCTCTTTGAGAACCACCAAGATGGGATTAAAGCATCTCTATATACAGTCCCTTACATAGAGCCTGGCACGCTGTGGGTGCCCAGACACAGTCATTGTGAGAATGAGTGGTACTAGTATTCGTGTTGGCTTTTGTGGCAGAGAATATTCTATGACTCAGCCCACAGCTGCGTTGTACTTGGGGAATGACAGAATTCTGCACAGAGTGACACATCTTTCTGAGAAATTCCTTATAATCCTCTTGGCTGGTGGGGAAGTGGCTGATTCATCTTCCCAGTCTGGGTTTAACTTCCTTTTCTCTTTCTTCTGCAGTACTCCGGTTTCCAGCAGTCGGCTGACAGGTGTTTTCTTTGTGGACATCTGATCATGGACATGGTGAGTAGGTCAGCCAAAGAAGAGAACAGCATCTCGGGTAGAGGAGGAGGCATTTAGAGAAAAAAGAAATTAATAATTGAGGACAGTGTTTCTTACCTTGATTTGTGGTTATGGCTGGTTTTATTAAAAGCAGTCCCGGCCGGGTGCAGTGACTCACACCTGTAATCCCAGCACTTTGGGAGGCTGAGGTGGGCGGATCATGAGGTCAGGAGTTTGAGACCAGCTTGGCTGTTATGGTGAAACCCCATCTCTACTAAAAATACAAAAATTAGCTGGGTGTGGTGGTGTGTGCCTGTAGTCCCAGCTACTCAGGAGGCTGAGGCAGAAGAATCGCTTGAACCCAGGAGGCAGAGATTGCAGTGAGCCAGGATCATGCCACTGCACTCCAGCCTGGGCAACAGAGCGAGACTCCATCTCATTAAAAAAAAAAAAAAAAAAAAAAGTTTCTATTAAGTGCAGCTTGCTTGATCGAATAGAACCCAAGTTTTTGGCTTTTATTGGGATTGACATCTTTAATCATGTAGAGCACAGGATGTCATGTTTCCGATAATGCTTTCTCCTCCTCTGGGTTGTTTGGATCACACTGGCCTCCCTCTGGCTTCTCTGTGATCCTTCTGACATCCCAGGTGAGATGCCAAGTATGGTCTGTTTTTAACTGTGGAAACCTCAGCTACCTTGGAGTCAAATGCAGAAAGCCAGAGGAGCAAAGTTGTTTTTCTCCCTGTGTTCTGCCCAGCTCACACCATTACTAAGATGAGGTTTTGGGGCTTGTCATTTAGTTCTAAGACAGCAGAGCCAGGAGCACGTTTTATACATTCCATTCCTTGCTCAGCCATTGGCTCTCTGAGGTTATCTTGGGCTTCAGGTCTTCAGTGGGGACAATTTTTCCCTAGAGGGTTAGGTTGTGAAGTTAATGAATACAAGATCAAATTGTTCACCTTTGGAAACCAGACTTTAAGAAGTTCTTTAATATATTGATCAGAGGAAATGATTATATAACATGCTTTCAGTTGGAAAGAATCAAATCCCTCTCTAAGCTGACTCATTAATTTCATTCTAGAGAAGATAATTTTTAATCATTAGTATTTTTAATTTTACCTTTTTATTGAGAAATAACTCATAGAATAAAAGATACAATTCTGAAGTATAAAAGATACAAATCTTAACTGAACGTGTTTTCACACATGCATATCCCCCTGTAACCACCACCCAAATCAAGATGTAGAACACTTCCCAAACTCCAGAAAGTTTCTTCTTATCTCTTCCCACTCAAGACCCTATTCCCACAAAGGCAACCACTATTCCAGCTTCTGTTGCTAGAAATTCATTTTGCTGGTTTTGGAACTTCATATAAATAGAAACATATAGTATAGACTCTTTCGGGTTTTACTTACATATATGTTTTTGAGAGTCATCCATGCTGTTACCTGTATTGGTAGTTCATTGATTTTTATTGCTAAGTGGAATTCCATTGTATGGATATAGCACAACTTCTCCCTTTTCATGTTGATGGGGATTTGCTGGTTTCTAGTTTATTGCTATTTATGCATGAAGCTACTGTGAACACTTTTGTACATGTCTTTGATGGATATAAACACTCATTTCTGCTGGTTATATGCTAACATTTATACAACATCAGTGACCCAGAGCCCTCCCTATTCGTGATAAATATCTGCTGTCACCCAGGCTTTGACAGACCTCAGCAGAGGTCTTAGCCCTGTAAGAGCCATGTCCTCACTGGTAGCCAAGACCTCCCTGGCCCTTCCCCCATGCTTGCAGCGGGAGGTAGGCAGAAGCTACATATGCTTACCCCTCCTTCCCAGGTATCTTCTAGACTCTGTAGGGCTCTATTTCTTCAGCAGAATTTGCCCTTGTTTTTAATATCCTTCTGACAAATCTACTGCATATAAAGTCAACATGATCCGAATTAATGAGTGTGATTATACCCTATTCTTAGTTCTAGTAATCCTAAGACTTCTTTGGATAACATCAGGGTATGTCTTTTATCTATTGCTGCATGACAAACCACCCCAAGACTCAGCAGTTTAAAACAATAGTGATTTCTTATTTATCATGCTGTGGGTCAGGAATTAGATCAGGGTACCGCAGGGCGATTCTCCTGCTCTGTGTGGCATTGGCAAGGGTCTCGTACTTAACTTTGTTCGGCTGGTAGCACAGTTGAACTGGAACATCCAAGATGACCTCTCACCCTCTAGTCCCCTTTCTCTGTAGCCTCTGATCATTCAGTAGTCTAGTTCAGATTTCCTTACAGCAAGAGATAGGAAGTGGAAGCTGCCGGTCTTCTTAAGGCTTTGACTCGGAAATCTCAGAATTGTTTATTCTGCTTTCTGTTAATTAAAGAAAGTCACAAAGCCAGTTCTGATGCAAGGGGAGAGAGAAATAGTCTCCATCTCTTGATGTGAGATCTCTACCATGTGGGGTAGTATGAAATTGAACCTTTAGTCTTTCAGATCTTCTCTTGGACTTGAAAACTTTTAGTGAATGTCTAGACAGAACCTCAGCTGTCTAACTGTTTGTGTAAATTGTCTCTCTGTATCCCCTTTTAATAGAGGGGTACGTTCTGGGCTTGCAGGATAGAACCAGGCATAGTCTCACATAAAAAAAGTATTACAGCTAGTCACAGTGCAGCAAAATGGCATCTTTTTCCAATCTTACTTTAGGCACAATGTGGATTAAATTAATTTAAGGATCTCTTTCTGCCAAGAGAGTGTTAATCTTGGGGGAAATGCATTCCAAGGTCCAAATTGCCAAATGGGTTTGGAAGCCCAGCCCGTTGTTCTTCCTGTTTTGCCTTACTGCAGATTGAGAGGGGCCTCAAAGGTTAGTGAAACCCAAGAGGGAATGAGGAAAGCTGAGCTTTCAGAGGAAAGCTGGAATAGCACGACACCCTCCTCTTGCCTTCTTGGCTGGAGCTTGTGCGATGTGGAGTTATCCGCCTGAGGCTTCCAGGGGAAGGAGCTGGAACACAGCGTATCTTTCCCCCGGGTCTCACAGTATACTGACAAGGCTTCCCTAAATCCAAAATCCTCTTTCTTCAGCCTGCTTGAAGGCTTTCCGTGTGGCTCCCACTGCTGGATGCTGATGACCGTTCTGTACATTCTTTGCAGACGCATGTTTCGGTGTGACCTTGCTCGTGTTGATTCTGTAGTTCGGTTGTCTGTGCTAAGTTTCATGGCACAGGTGATTGCAGAAGTGCGTCTCCTATTAAGTCAGCAAAGATACTTTCAACTGCAGATTATAGAAAAAAATAACAGACTCAATTCAAGTTAAACCAGCGATCCTCCGACTTTAACATATATATATGATTCACCCTGTTAAAATGCCAGCTGCTGGGTCTTATCCGCCAAGTTTCTGATCCAAGAAATCTGGGGTGGGGTCCACGAATGTGCATTATTAACAAGTTCCCAGGTGATGCTAATGCAGAAGGTCCGGGGGCCACACATCGAGGACCACTGACTTAATAGGAATATTTTATCTCACCTAAAAAGAGGCTTGGAGGTACGCAGTTGCATGATGAGTTAATTCAGTTACTTATGGACCTCACCAAGGGTGTTCTTTCTGTCTCTTCTCTTTCCTGCTCTCCATGTCTTGGGTCTGTCCTGGTTTCAGGTTGGCTCTGGCAGTTCCAGGTATCCCATCCAGATTCAGATCAAATGACACTGAGAGGAAGAAAGTTTGTGGGGCTTTCCCTCCATTGTGTTTAAACACAGCAACAGAGAAACTTTACTTATTACACTTGGATTTGAGGTCATCAGGTTGAGTCAGAACATCTAGATCATCATGCTCCAGAGTCAAAGCTACATAGAAGGGACACCCAAGAGGCAGAAGTGAAGGAGTTTCTTTTGAGCTCTGCCATTTCCACGTGGAATTTCTTTTCATTTTTCCACGTACTTGCTGCTTCCCAAATCTGGAAGGGTGGATCCTTCTGTGGTCCTGCTTTGCATCGTTTCCCACTTCTCCGTGGTGGGTTTTGGCCCTGGGATTGGCCCAGCCCTCCCTTAGCATCTCTTTCCAGGAAAGAACTATGCACGAGTGTCCTGCTCTGAGCGAGGGTTGGAAAGAAGCCCTCTTTCCCTCCCAGCTCAGAGAACTTGTGAGAGGCGGCAGGAACAGGGTCCCTGTGTGGTCTCTTCCTGTGTATTCATCTAAACAGATTTGCCTTTCCCACCCCCATCACCCCTTGTTCTCCTTCTAGGTTAAACTCAGGGGTAAATGTATTTCATGTTGTGTGACTGCTCATATCATCCTTAGGCCTGATGTGTTTCTCTTCCCTTCCACCGTCCTTCCCTATAATCCCCACTGAGTCTTGGCCTCTCCTCCAGATCCTACAGGCCCTGGGGAAGTCCTACCACCCCGGCTGTTTCCGCTGTGTCATCTGTAATGAGTGTTTGGATGGAGTGCCCTTCACCGTAGACTCAGAGAACAAGATCTACTGTGTCCGAGATTATCACAAGTAAGAAGAGATGGAGCAGACGGGACCCATTCGTGTAGGTCAGGCTGATCGCAGCAGAGTGAGCGATGGAAACTGACAGAACCGTGTTTGCCAGCCACCCTGAGATCACAGTCCAGCAAAGGCTTGATGGCCTTGAGGGGTGGAGCGGGGACCTTGGGAGGTTGGTCAACGCTAGTGATGACAGGAACGGGTTAAAGAATCATGTGTAGTGAAAAAAAACAGAGCAGTAAAAACAATACTTATAATCATATTCCTGGCCAGGCCTCGGGAGGAATCCGCCAAGCCCTGTGGCGTCAGCGGGACCTGACTTCACGAGGCTCCCATGCAGTGCTGGTTTCCACCACTCTCGGTTTGCCTGGGCCTGTGCTAGGCAGCGTGAGGGGTGTAAACGGACAGTTAGTGCAGTCCCCAGAAGAATGAGAAGCAGCCAGTGTCCTCACGGCAGCCAGGGAACACTCCTAAAGCAGTACTAAGGCATCTTCCACAAAGTGAGCCAGGTTGCAGTTATTTCTGAGGGAGGAGAGCGTCGGGCAGGAGGCGGCGTGGAGGAAGGCTCCATGTGGGCTCCAGGTGCAAGTCTTACTCTGGGCTTTGCTCCCAGAAACAACGCTGTGTGCATTTCACTGCTGCTTTGTTTCTCCCCGCAGGGTGCTGGCCCCCAAGTGTGCAGCCTGCGGGCTTCCCATCCTTCCACCTGAGGTAAGGATGCCTTTCCAGACATGCTCCCAGGGATCATTTACAAGATCCGTGTCCTGTCCTTACATATTTTAAGGTATCCTTTTGAAAATCTCAACTCTGGCCTGGGTACGGTGGCTCACGCCTGTAATCCCAGCACTTTAGGAGGCCCAGGCAGGAGCATTTCTTGAGGCCTAGCGTTTAGGACCAGCCTGGGCAACACAGCAAGATCTCATCTCTACAAAAAATTTGTTAAAAATTAGCCAAGCATGGTGGCATGTGCCTGTCGTCCTAGCTGCTTGGGCCCAGGAGTTTGACGCTGCATTGAGCTGTGATGGTGCTACTGCATTCCAGCCTGGGTGACAGAGCAAGACCTTGTCTCAAAAAAACAAACAAACAGAACTGTACCTCACCTCTGAGATAAGTGGTGTCCTCACCCTTCCTTGCTGCCTGGCTTCCCAAGCCCAGTACTCTTTTCGTGCTGCTTTTTCCCCATAATCAGGTCAAACTCCCTTACTTGATACTAATTCTTAGATTAGCAGATGAGCAGAGAGGCTTGTCTTTGATTCATTTTTAAAAATAAATGTCCATGTAAGTCTTTCTTTCATTGTTAACTCTGCCATTCCAGAAGGAAGGGCTTCTGTCCCTCCCACTTCCCCTCTTGTCAGCTTAAATGTATTCTTTTTCCGACAACTGCTGATTTACAGTCTCCTCCCAGGGCCACCTACCTGCTACCCCCAAACCCTCTTCCCTCCCCACGCTGCGGTACATCAAGCCTGACAGGCCCCCTCACGGGCCTCTCCTGCATGTTCTTGCTTTTCTTTGGTCCCAGGGCTCAGATGAGACCATCCGTGTTGTGTCCATGGACAGAGACTACCATGTGGAGTGTTACCACTGCGAGGTATGCATCTCCCCCCCCAGCCCCAGAGCCCATCGTAGACATCCAAAAGAAAAGCATTCTGCATTGACTGGGGCAGGAGGTGGTCAACAGGATGCTGGCAAGGGTCAGCCCTCTAGAGCTGCTGTAGGAAGTGGGGTGAAGGCTGGTTCTTGGAGGAGGTAGGAGATGATGGAAATGCTCAAGGTAGAAAGGTCTTTCTTCTGCACATTCAGAACTATCACGTCCTGCAGCTGTTGGAGCTGCTCTCCCTGAAGCTGCAGAACCAGGAGTGTCATGGAAAGCATGGGTTTCAGGTCCTTTCTGGAGGCCACATTGTCAGGCAGGTGTGCGATTTGGGGAAGAGACTCCCTCCCCTCCAGCTTGCAGGTTGTTCTATCTGCCAGAAGCCCCTTTCTCAGCCGAGCCCTGGAAATCGTGAAGCCCCTCTTGGAAACAGGCATGACAGCTGAGTGGTGTGAAGGTGGGTAGGG
Organism: Alouatta palliata; assembly: GCA_004027835.1. Classification (NCBI taxonomy): domain Eukaryota; kingdom Metazoa; phylum Chordata; class Mammalia; order Primates; family Atelidae; genus Alouatta; species Alouatta palliata. The sequence goes on along the minus strand of PVKV010010462.1, from coordinate 12,984 downwards.
TCCACCTGCCCTTCCTGCCCTGCGTCCAAACCCAGGATGAAGGAGCATTAGTACCTCATGACTGTCAGGAAAGCTAGGGGTCACCCCTCACCAGCCCTTGTGAAGGGTGACCATGGAATTTCAGCTGCAATTAAGCGATTTCACCCATGGAAGGATATTAGATTCATCTGATGACTTTGTGGGTCGAGAGAACAGGGGTGTCCCTCATATAGACTGATCCTACTGCCAACACTGAAGAAATAGGTGGGAATCATTGCTGCTGGACCTCAGGTGCACTAGGTCACCACTGCAGGGGAAAAAGGTGAGGACATTTGCTCAACAGGTCTCTCCACATTTTCTAGACCAGTGCTGTCCAAAACAAATACAAGGGGCCGGGCACGATGGCTTATGCCTGTAATCCCAGCACTTCAGGAGGCCAAGGCTGGCAGATCGCTTGAGGTCAGGAGTTCAAGACCAGCCTGACCAACATGGTGAAACCCTGTCTCTAGTAAAAATACAAGTTAGCCAGGCATGGTGGCACATATGTAATCCCAGCTACTCAGGAGACTGAGGCAGGAGAATTGCTTGAACCCGGGAGGTGGAGGTTGCAGTGAGCCGAGATCACACCACTGCACTCTAGCCTGGGCGACAGAGGGAGACTCTGTCTCAAAAAAACAATTCTAAATGTTATCTTTTGAACATGTAATCAGCATAAAACAATTACCCATGAGATTTTTTTTTTTGTAATTCCACAATTTATTTATTCTTCTAAAAAAAATGAGACACATGTACAGAACTTGCAGGTTTGTTGTGTAAGTAGATGTGTGCCATGGGGGTTTGCTATATCTACTGTCCCATCCTGTAAGTTCCCTCCCCTCATTCCCCACCCGCTGCAGGCCCTGGTGTGTGTTACTCCCCTCTCTGTGTCCGTGTGTTCTCACTTATGAGTGAGAACATACAGTGTTTAGTTTTCTGTTCCTGTGTTAGTTTGCTGAGGATGATGGCTTCCAGCTTCATCCAGGTCCCTGGAAGGGACATGATCTCATTCCTTTTCCCCATGAGATATTTTCACATCCTCTTTTTGTCCTAAGTCTTAGGAATCTGATGTGCATTTACACTGATAGCACATCTTAAGTGGTTCCCAGCAAGTGCTGTGTGGCTGTGTCTCCTCTGTTGGGCAGGCCTCCACCGGGCAGGAGCTGTGTTGCTGCACCTGCGTTTCCTGCCTGTACAGAAACACACAGCACCCTCTACTGATTTTGGGGACTGTGGCCTTCATGTCAGTCTTGCAGTCTGTTTTGTCTTGCTTCCCCTGGACATGTCTGCCTCTCCCCAGGACTGTGGTCTGGAGCTCAATGATGAAGATGGCCACCGCTGTTATCCGCTGGAGGATCACCTGTTCTGTCACTCCTGCCACGTGAAGAGGCTGGAGAAGAGACCGTTGTCCACAGCCCTTCACCAGCACCACTTCTAGCTAGAGCCTCTTGCAGACATCATGGCAGGGGATGAGGAGCCAGGGTTGCTGCTGCTGCTTCCTGTGGCCCCTGGGGTGGAAGTGGGGTAGGGAAAGAGGAGGGATGGGAGGGAGAGTTCCTGTATGTGTGGGGTGCCTTTCCTTTAACCAGGGAGGTGAACACTACCTGCCTGCTACATGTATTTTCCAAGTGCTTTTCTCTGTTGCCACATTTTCCTCAGGTTACTCAGGAACGCTCCAGATGTGTGTAGTGTATGACATAAGGTTACATCACTGCAAAAAGGAATCCTCCTGTCCCCTCTGGGAACATTTCATGCTTCAGAGGGAGAGGCTTTTGTTGAGCTTGTTTCACAATATTATCCCCTTGAAGGGACAGCTCAGCTGCCAATACCTTCAACCCTTTCTCTTCCTTCAGGAAAATATCTGTACCCAAATACCCCTCTCCCCATACATATCGTGACATAGTTTAAGGCTTCTTTTCACCCAAGAGCTTCGGTTCTTCTGCAGAATGGCTACAGATTTAATTGCATTAAGGCAAGAAGGAAGCTCTGGTATGTGCTTTGTATCCTAAGAAGAATTTGCTTAGAAAACCAGAGGCAAGATTTGAAATAAGTGAGGCAGGGTTTCCTCCTTAGACACTGACAGCATTCCCTGTGCCCCTGCAAACCCTTACTCTCCTAAAGGCAGCTGAGGCCCCAACAGAAATTTGCCCTGTGTGAGTTTATAAAACGTGCTTTGGGAGAAGAACTTGGTGCAGGCACCAGGATTTTTTGGTTTTGTTTTTGTTTTTGCCCACCTGTTTGCGCTGGTTTTCTCTGGCGTTCTCAAGAGGTGGCGACTTAGAGCCACTTCTGCAAGGCAAGTCTCAGGAACCCATGCAGGTACATTGCTTGCACCTGTTTTTAGCTTACTTAATGACGGGCTTTTGGGAAGAACTGCCCGCATACTGAGAGACAGCTCCATATAGACAAGGAGAGTTTGTGTGTGTGCGAGATCTCTAAGCCAGCGTGGGAGCGAGCGCCTCGGGATAAGTTATTATATTCATTTCGTTGGTTTCTCTCCTGCCCAATTCTTGGCACAGGCATTATGTTTGAAGAAACCAGTATAAGGTACACTGCTTTCGTCTACTTTTTTTAGTTGTTTCCTTTCACTTTCAGTCTTCCACACACAAAAAAATACCTCACAGATAGAGCTTCACCAAATCACAGATTCAGGAGGAATTTGGCTTTCACACTGGACTCAGATGCCTTCTTTGGTGTGTTGGAAATCACTGGCTTCACACAGGCCAAACTCCAGCTGGTCGGGGCAGTGTGATCGTAACTAAAGGTCAGCAGGGAATAGATCAGATTCAGCGCTTGTGCCTGATGCATTTCAGCATCCTGGCTCCCCAGGGTGGCAGGAGCTGAGGGAGGGCCGGCCACATACTGGCAAGATTTCAAGATCACCCTCTGCACTGAAGAGGTAAAATTTGCGCTGCAAGTCACATTCCTGAGGCCACAGGTCAATACTTCTTGGTATTTCGATTAGAAGAAGCTGCATAAGAAAGGCAGCCCATTTTACCACTGCCAGCCAGGCCGGGGACACGGGAGGTGGCATGTGCACTCTGCCTCCTCACCTCACACCCAGAGCAAGAAGACTGGGTGCTGGGCTGCAGACGGCGGTCGGTGGAGCCCCTAGCACGTGTGAACTCAGGCTTTTCACTGGGCCTGGCTCCACTTCTAGGCCATGTTTTGACTCATTTGGTAATCATTGCCTGTAAGAAGCACAGAATTGGTGCCATGGATGATTCTTTCCATTTTGATAAAATTCATTCTGTTGGAATTCTTTGGCCAGATGCCACTTCAGCCTGGATGTGCACCTTTATTTGTTCTTTTTCACAGGCTGAGCCTCCTGAAAACCCAAGAATGCTGGGGCGGGGGAAATGAACCCTGAAGCGGGGACCCTCTCTTCCCATCAAGTCATCCAGCTCAGTGTGGGCATGGCAGGGGGTAAATGAAGCCAGCCAATGTGTTAACCTGCCTCTGTCAACCTAAGAACGTTGGCCTTACTGACACACCTTCACTGCACGTTCAGACATACAGAGTAAAGAAAATTGCAGTTGAACTACCACCAGACGTAGCTGGGATTTGTTTGCAAATTGAGTAATTAGTTTAAAAATCTGTGATTACATTATTTAGTGAAAATTTTAAAGTGGCTTAGACTGAGGTGATTCAGATAGGTTTGCAAATATACCATTTTATATTGTTGAGAAAGAACAATAAGGGAATTTCCAGATGTCCTAGAAATCCTAGCAACGGATTTCTCTTGTTGTCAGTTTCCCTGGAAGGTGCCAGGTAGGAATCTCCAATAAGTTGTCCCCCCCGCCCCCGCTTCAGGGCCTTGCACAGAAGTCATGAAGAGATGTTCACCTACCTGGTATTTTAAATGTTCTATAAATTATTAGCCAAATAGAACTGTAATGGGGTTGTATTTATGGGTGCCTAGAAAGAAAACACAAGGACTTGGTAGGCCAGGAAGAAAAGGTTTTAAAATTTAGAATGAACAGCGCTTCCGAGTTTTCTGTTTGACAGTTCTTGGACTATAGGTAAAACAAGGAGGATTGTGGCCTGATTTCAGATCCCAAAGCCAGCCTCCATCTTACGCCTTTGCCTCATTGTGCCTTTTAGTTTTTTTTACCCACTGTCTCCTGTTTTGCCTTTTTTTTTTTTTTTCTTTTCCCCTACCCCTGTCTTGGGACATTCAGAAACTGCCTGGCTGGTTTGAGAAGAGACAATAACCCAGTTTGATCTGCAATATAAGGATCCATTCATATTCTCTGTCTCTCACTGATGTTATTCCCCCATCTGCCATCTTGGTTCATCTCACCCCAGAAGGGCATTTAGTCCTAACCGGCCGTCGGCTGCGTATGGCAGCAGGATGGCACTTCCCATTTATCTGTGGTTAGCGCTCAAGTGAAAACCTCCGTCAGCGGAGTCCTCTGAGGTTCTGCTCTTGAGTCCTGGGTGACTGATGGAATGATTGAGGAGTTCTGATCACCCTCAAGCGCCGTCATCGCCTTGTTTCCATGGGCTTGAGTCACGCAAAATGAAGAACAGAAATGTTAGGGCTTGAGAGAATGTTTGGAATTCACACTCCTTTGCAGTCCTTTCCAGGCTGCCGCTATGTGCCGTGTCCCTTGCATGTGAAAGTAGAGCTATGATGGCTGCTGGGACCCTTGCAAAGATCATGTGTGACAATTGAGCACAAGACCACAAACTATTACTGCTTAATGCACTTGTTAAAACTCTATCTGCCAGGAAACCAATTTCTTTTTTTTTTTTTTTTAGACAGGGTCTCACTCTGTTGCCCAGGCTGGAGTGCAGTAATATGATCTCAGCTCACTGCAGCCTCCACCTACTGGGTTCAAGTGATCCTCCCACCTCAGCCTCCCGAGTAGCTGGAACCAGAGCTGCATATGACCACAACTGGTAATTTTTGTATTTTTAATAGAGATGGAGTTTCACTATGTTGCCCAGGCTGGTCTCAAACTCCTGGGCTCAAGTGATCTGCCTGCTTCCGCCTCCCAAAGTGTTGGGATTACGGCCATTAGCCACTGCACCTGGCACAGTTGTTTTTGTACTCTCCTTTATGTCAAGAATAAGTCCTAATTTCTTATTTACTATTTGAAGTAACTTTTAAAAGCAACAGAAAAAGCTGGGTGCAGTGGCTCATGCCTGTAATCTCAGCACTTTGGGAGGCCAAGGTGGGCGAATCACTTGAGGTCAGGAGTTAGAGACCAGCCTGACCAACATGGTGAAACCCCATCTCTACTAAAAATACAAAATTTTCCAGGCATGGTGGTGCACGCCTGTAATCCTGGCTACCTGGGAGGCTGAGGGAGAAAAACTGCTTGAACCTGGGAGGCAGAGGTTGCAGTGAACGGATATTATGCCATTGCACTCCGGCCAGGGCAACAGAGTGAAACACCATCTCAAAAAAAAAAGTAAAATATATTAGCTATCTTTTATTCTGAGCCAAAACTTGACAGATGTGGGAAATGTCCATATAGTGTATGAAAATTTCATTGTACAAGGAAATTATTTTCCTCTGTGTCTTTTCTTTTACTATAAAATGATTCAGAATGTTACTGTTACTATAAAATTATTCAAAATATTGTGACAATAAAGCTGCATCAATTTGTTGACTATTAAAGTGCTCCTTAACATTGTATTTCCTGGGTCTTTTCTGTGTGTGGAGTCGGCAAACAATGCTTTTTGCTACCTGGACTTTGTCTTCTTTAGACCTCTGGATTCCTAAAAGTACCATACAGGTATCAAACCTGTGAAGGGTATGAGATTTTACCCCACTTGCAAGCTAATAAAGTGAGCATGCCATGGGTTCATGGATCCTGGCAGAAGTTATGAGACTCATAGGTCAGAGACAAAGGACACTTTATTACAGCAATGGCAGTGGCCAGATTATCAGCACTTGCCCTGGTTCCCTGAGCCCCAATTCCTGCAGTGCCCCATGAAGAGGGCCGGGTGATACCTGCATATGCAGTGGGCTGTGTTACAAGAAGAACCCCCATGCTTAAGGAGCCCTGGTATTTGATAATGGGCAGTAAGCCTGCCTGATTTTTGCTCCAGAGACAGACACTATCTAAGACTGTTCACTATATAAACATCCTTGAAAAAATAGTCTGGAACCTGGCAATTGGTGTCTATTCTTACCAGATATATGCACAGGTGAGAGACCTTGGAAAATCATATCCCAAGAATCAGCAGTTTCTTTTACTGGACCTTTAAGATGGAGACTTGTAAGGTCCTAATGTAGTTACTTGTAAGGTCACTTCGTCTATTTTGTGAATGTTACTGTTTTTATCTTTTCTTCTGAGGTTATGGCCAAAGAATCCTCAAGGTGAGTGATCCCTCAGGTTTGAGACAGCCACATGCAGGAAGACAGGACTTGTAGGGTGATGGGGCCAAGTGTGTGGTTAGAATCCTTAGGGTGGGGCGAGAGTTTGTTTTAGGCTCCGGCTTTGTCCTTGTGGCTACCAGGTCTGACGTGCCAAGGACTCGGGAAAGCTGGGAGTGGCACCTTACACCAGAATAAAATCTTTTTTTTTTTTTCAAGTGATGAGAGAATGATTAGTCTGATTTTACCAATATGAGCTGCTATTTGCTTAAGACCTTGATGGTACAAGGGGTGAAGGAGCAATCAGGGTAAAAGGTGGGCTGGGGTTATGGTGTGCTGCCAAACCAGCCCTCGGGGGCAAAAACTTACAAAGCCCTGAACAGAGCGTTTGCTGATATCTGTGATATAAATATTCCCAACCCATGGCCCCTTTCTAGCTGCCCGAAAGGGATCCCAGCACTAGGGGCTGGGAGGAGATGGCACAGTTGTAAGAGTCAGCCTTGGGCATGGGTCATGTGGGACTGGGCAGGGGGGTATCTGGTCTGATTCTAAGTGCCATGATGAAGCAGTAGCAGCTGTATAGCTGACATTTCCCGTGTGCTCATCACATAGCAGATGTTATTCCAAGTACTGTATGTTCTTTTTTCTTTTTTTTTCCCTTTTAATTACATTTATGTTAAGGCCGAATTTACTCCCGTGCCATAAGTTTTTGTTTCTTCAGTTTCTTCTGGGATATCTTTTTCTTCTGGGCAATCTCCTCTTCTGGTTTAGGAACAATCTGTTCCTTTTCAGTAAGAATCATCTCCATGCGGCAGGGAGAACTCATGTATGGGTTAATTCGACCATGAGCTCTATAGGGCCGGCGGCGCATCTTGGGTGCTTTGTTCACTTGGATATGCTCAATGACCAGAGAATCCACATCTAAACCCTTAAGTTCAGCATTACTCTCTGCATTTTTAAGCATGTGCAGCAAAAATTCAGCACTCTTTTTGGGCCACCGACCTTGTGTCCAGCCCCACTGCTTGGCCTGGGCACACCTGCCAACTCCGCCATCGTAACGTCGGAATGGTACGCATTCCTTCTGTAAAGTGACGTCTTTCAGATACTTTGTGGCTTTTCGTATATGCATACCCTTGATGGCCTGAGCAGTTTCACGTGTGTTCTTAAAGTGAACACGAAGATTGGAACCTCTTGATTTGCATGACTGTGGGGTTCTCCGGATCAAGTGAATAGCGAACCATTTTCACAGATTACCTCAGGCCGCTTAGGGAAAGAGCCCAAGTACTGTATGTTCTTTATCATCCCTCATTTGATAGACAGCTGAGACACAGAAGGGTGAAGTAAACAGTAAGTACTCAATGCAGCCAGGATTCCATACCAGGCCATCTCATTCCGAGGGCGCTGTCTTGACCACTCTACTCCTCTGGTTGCTGGGAGGCAGTAACTTGTCTGTCAGTATACTTCATCAAAACTAGATAGTTAAAACCACACGAGGATATGAGGAGAAGCTCACTGCTGCTCTGTTGAAGTCTGTATTGCTTTCCTATGGCCACTCTAACAAATTTCCACAACCTCAGTGGCTTAAAACAACACAAATATATCATTCTGTCATCCTGGACACAAGCCAAAATCAAGGTTGTCAGCAGAAGCACATTGCTTCCAGAAGCGATATAGGGGACTGCCCATTCCTTGCTCCTTTTTCGCTTCTAGAGGCTGCCCATTTTCCTTGGCTTGTGGCTGCATCATTCTAGCTACTTCCATTGTCACACCTCCTCTCTGACTCTTCCTGCCTCCTTATAAGGATGCTTGTGATTATGCCCATCTAGATAATCTAGAATAATCTCCCATTTTGTGATTCTTAATCACATCTGCAAAGCCCCTTTTACCTTGCAGAGTAAGATATTCATAGGTTCTGGTGATGAGGACAGGGACATCTGTGAAGGGGAGTGAAACAGGAGATAAGGTCTGGAGGCAGGGAACCTAAGGCCAATTCAGGCTGACTTCCTAGAACTAAGTCAAAAGGAAAACTCAATCTTTCCATGCGCAAGTAAAAAAAGGACCAGAGGCTACTTCCTTTGCAACTCTTCCCACCTTCCTGCCCCTTTTCTGCATGACAGGTGCAAACTGAAAGTAACTCTGATTGATCCCCTCCCACAACCAGTCAGACTGGTCCTGGGCCAAGTCTTCGTTTACATAGGGGTATAACTTTGTAACTTCACTTCAGCCTCTGATTGGTTGCTTTCCGCAACCAGTCAGATGTTTGCATGGGGTGGTGTAACTTTGTAGCTTCGGTTCAGTCTCTAATTGGTCCCCTCCCACAATCAATCAGACTGATCTTGGACCCCAACTTCATTAGGTAGGGTGTACACCGAGTAACCAATGGGAAACCTCTAGAGGATATTTAAACTCCAGAAAATTCTGTAACTGGGCTCTTGAGCTGCTTGGGCTGCTCCCACCCTGTGGAGTGTACTTTGGTTTTTCAATCTCTGCTTTTGTTGCTTCATTCTTTTCTTGCTTTATTTGTGCGTTTTGTCCATTTATTTGTTCAAGATGCCAAGACCTGGAGACCCTCCACCGATAACAGGAGGACCATCAGTCAGCTTACTACAGACTCCAACACACGTTTTTTTGAGAGGAAATGAAAGAATATTCCTAGGTTATTGGGTGCCTTTTCTTCAAGAATCCCTGAAAGTGGGGTTTGCATTTTTCCCTGGATTGAAAACAGAAATGCTTCCTACACAAACATGATTTGAGACCTTGTACTCTAGAAGTAAAAAAAATTAGGTCATACCCCGTGGGTTATGATCAGAGATCTGGTTAGACGTTCCCAGGCAGGCAACAGACCTGCATATGTGATACTTTTAGGAGAATCCCTGGCTATGTGGATACATCCAGGTGTGTAAGACAGCCTCAGGGACTGCCACATTTGGTTACACACATGTCCCTCAAACTAGTCCTAGCCCTCAAGGACAGGTGGTTCTGGACCCTATGTTGCCCACTAGACCTAATCCACAGCAGGCCTCTGTTGGAGTGAAAGTGAGGGGACACCCAATTTGAAAACTCGGTGGGAAGCCAGACTCCATGACAGACAAAATGGATCAAAGTGAATCGCCCCCATCTTTCTGGGAAATACCTGAGGTTTGCTTTGTGCCGAGAAGATTAAGGACACAGACATATGGGTGGATTAAGGAGCAGAAAGTTTAATAGGAAGAAAAAAAGACCAGCTCCCCCAGGCAGAGGGAGGAAGGCTCCAAATGGATCTCCCCATTCCCAATGGGAAGCAGTCTGTTACACAGAGGGGTTTGAGGAGGCGGTGTTTGATTTACATAGGGCCCAGAGGATTGGTTTGACCAGGTGTTCCACTTACATAGCCCTCGAAGAAACTGGCCATTCCACCTTGATCTTTTATTATGCAGATGGGGTTTTTCACCTGGCTGGTGCCATGACGCCTGCACACCTGGCAACAAACAGAAGGGAGGAGAAATCTTCTCCATTGGATGTACCTGGCTGCCAGGTGCAGCCGCCGGCATTTAATGGCATTTAAGTACGCAAGCTTCTAGCTTGCTTGTTTATGCTTGCAGCTTGACTTTTCAGGCTGCATTCTATTAGGAAAAAAATGGTTTGGGGGCTGCTTTTCATTACAAGAAAAGCCTTACCAAGAACTCTTCCCTCACCATCTGCCTATATAATCTCTTTTTAACTTCCATATTAAAAGGTCTATGAGTGGGAGCTGGCCCTAAAAGTAGGTTGTAGAGATCATTTAGATGTGCCAACAAGCTTCATCTGCAGCTTGGACGCTCCATGGGAAAGCCTCATCTACCAACAAGCTTCATCTGCAGCTTGGACTGTCTCCATGGGAAGGCCTCATCTGCCAACAAGCTTCATCTGCAGCTTGGACTGTCTCCATGGGAAGGCCTCACCTGCCAACAAGCTTCATCTGCAGCTTGGACTGTCTCCATGGGAAGGCCTCATCTGCCAACAAGCTTCATCTGCAGCTTGGACTGTCTCCATGGGAAGGCCTCATCTGCCAACAAGCTTCATCTGCAGCTTGGACTTCTCCATGGGAAGGCCTCTGGCAGATTTTGTAAAAAAAATTATATTTATGTAACAATTTTACTATAGGAAGAACTTGGCTAAAGATATGAATTTATATTACCCATCATTGGCTGGTTCCTTATCCTGAACACTGGTTTTCTTAGAATCTGATTTTGGCTTGTTTGGCCTTTAAAAACCCCAGAAGAATGCTTTTTTCTGCCAGATTATTTTCTGGTTTTCAGTCTCTTTGAACATCACAAAGGCCTTGGTTTATGGTTCCCAATTGGTGAAGAAATGTCAAACTTTGCCTCTCTTAGTTCCTTCTACATGATGATGGGTGGTGGCTGCTTAGAAGGAAGCATTTTTTTCCCTAAAGCCTATGAGACAGGCTGCAACTTAAACAGCTGTTTTATTAAAGGAGAGGAAATGACCAAGAGCCCAGAGCTGGTGAGTAAAAGCATCATCAGGACGAGAAATGGGGTCTGTTGTTGCTGACTGGTAGGGATGGGGGTAAGTAGTATATGGGACTGCCATCCATGCCCAGACAGGGAATTGTCCTTGAACCCACTCATGTGGTGTCTTCTGGGGTAAAGGGAACCCATGGGGCAGGACAGCTATGGGGTGAAGAGCCCAGACTCAGGTTCTATCCCAGGCTTCATAACTCAATTGCTCAATGACCTTAAGCCAATTTAGTTCTCTCATCTGTAAAAATGAGGAGGACAACTGAATTTACCTCATGGGATTGTTGTAAGGAATGACTGAATTCATCCAAGTAAGGGAATTAGAGCAGTTCCTGGCATGATGTAATTGCTCAATAAAGTGTGTCAGGTCTTAAGATTAATTGATCTTTACATCATAATAAGTGACAACAAAATGACAGATGGATTAAAGTAATGGTAAAAACAACATAAGCACAAAGCATTTAAAAATGTAATAGAAAAAATCAAATATTAGTAAATTTGAATATATAAAGTGAAAATTACTACAAGGCCAGGCTGGAGCGCAGTGAAGCAATCTCAGCCAACTTCAGCCTCCTGCTCCCAGGTTCAAGCAATTCTCCTGCCTCAGCCTTGTAAGTAGATGGGACTACAGGCATTCACCACCAGGCCCGGATAATTTTTGTATTTTTAGTAAAGAGAGGGTTTCACCATGTTGCCCAGGCTGGTCTCGAACTCATGACAAGTGATCCGCCTGCCTTGGCCTCCCAAAGTGCTGGTATTATAGGGATTAGCCACCACGCTTGGCTATTAAAAAATATTGAAAAGGAGCCAGGGGCGGTGGTGGACACCTGTGATCCCAGCACTTTGCAAGGCCGAGGCGGGCAGATCATGAGGTCAGGAGATGGAGACCATCCTGCCAGCATGGTGAAACCCCGTCTCTACTAAAAACACAAAAAATTACCTGGGTTTAGTGGTGCACATCTGTAATCCCAGCTACTCGGGAGGCTGAGGCAGGAGAACTGCTTGAACCCGGGAGGCGGAGGTTGCAGTGAGCTGAGATTGCCCCACTGCACTCCAGCCTGGGTACCAAGAAAGACTACGTCTCAAAAAAAAAAAAAAAAAAATTGAAAAGGTAAATGATAAGCTGGAAAAAAGACTGCAATGTATTTAATAGTTAATATCCTTAATATATTAAAAATCAAATTTGTAAGAAAAAAATACATCAAGAGAAAACATATATATTAAGAAGTATATGTAAAAGGAAGTTCCATATTTCAATTATGAAAATTGCAAGTAAGTTATGATTAAATTTATAATATACAGTGTTGGTTAGCATGCACAGAAACAGAGAAACAGATGCTGTTGATGGAAGTGTGTTTTGGTTTAATTTTTTGGAGGGCAGTTTGAAAGTAACAACAGTCTTGAAAATGCCCATAAAATGTACCTTACAGATGTCCACCTTGGTCATTCCACCTGTAGCAATTTGTAAAACTTAGAAATAATTCAACACAGGGTCTCATTCTGTCGCTCAGGCTGGAGCGCAGTGGCATGATCACAGATCACTGCAGCCTCGACCTCCTGGGCTGAAGTGATCTTCACACCTCAGCCTCCAGAGTAGTGAGGACTATAGGTGCACACCACCACGCCTGGTTAATTAAAATTTATTTATTTGTTTGTTTGTTTAGTAGAGACGAGGTCTAGCTATGTTGCCCGGGCTGGTCTTGAACTCCTAGGCAGCATCATTTTTTCTTTTTTTTTTTTCTTTTTTTTTCCAAGCTAGCTGAGATTTTATTTTGACCAAAAAAAAAAAAAAAAAAAAGCACTTGAATTGTTTTGCAGCTGGAGGTATGGGCAAGGGGGGTCTCCAGGCAGTAAACTCCCCACGGGTGGGCGGAGGGCTAGGGCTAAGCCTTGGGTGGGTCTCCTGTTTCCTGTGCTCCCCTGCACAGGGGACTCCCTCCCACGCTCTGGGGCAGCCTCAGGAGGGGTAGGCTGGGAGGGGCTGTTGCAGCTGTTCACTTGGGCAGGATGTCAGAGGACTCAGACACCAGCCTCCCATCACGGGTCTCAATCTTCTTCACAACCACAGTCTTGGAGCTGCTGCGGCTGAGGGAGCTGGAGCCCGAGCCAGAGCCAAAGCTGGAGCCCAGGCCATAGCTGAGG
>PVKV010010461.1:59878-75795 GCA_004027835.1 Alouatta palliata | reverse complement strand
GAGGTCAAGAGATCGAGACCATCCTGGTCAACATGGTGAAACCCCGTCTCTACTAAAAATACAAAAATTAGCTGGGCATGGTGGCACGTGCCTGTAGTCCCAGCTACTCGGGAGGCTGAGGCAGGAGAATTGCTTGAACCCAGGAGGTGGAGGTTGTGGTGAGCCGAGATCGCGCCATTGCACTCCAGCCTGGGTAACAGGAGCGAAACTCCGTCTCAAAAAAAAAAAAAAAAAAAAAAAAAAAGACTTCATACTGTGGTGCTGCCTGGAATCCCAGCTATTCAGGAGGCTGAGGCAGGAGGATTGCTTGAGCCCAGGTGTTATTGTTTCTCATGAGAAACAGAAAGTGTGGAAAAAATGCCACTATCAGTTCATGAAGCTTTACTTTTGCCTCTAGTGACATAAAACGCAACTGCAGTGCAGATTTTCGGTCTCATCTCTAACTTACACGTGGTAGTATCAAATAGCAGAAGAGCAACTGTTTCTCTTGACTGCTTTGGGCTGAGATATGTTGACAACAATGAGGCCGGGTGCGATGGCTCACGCCTGTAATCCCAGCACTTTGGGATGCCAAAGCACTGCAGCTTGGGTGACTAACAGAGTGAGACTCTGTCTCAAAACAAAAATGAAGAAAAAGAAAACAACATGAGAGGGACAGGGTTACATAAACCATCACCCATAACTCCAGAGAGCTCTTCTAGAGCTCCCTACAAAAATGTAAGGAAAAAAGATAAAGTATCTAAGAGCAGAGGGAGGACCTGGAATCCATTGAGCTGTGCACTTTACACAATGGAATGCCTGCAACAAGCCTGTGAGTTAGGGTTCCCATAACTCAGAGAGCTTAAGTAACCTGGCCACCATCACACAGCTAGAAAAATGTAAAGTCCACATTCAAATTCCTGTCTGCCTGAATTAAAAGCTCGTGATTTTTCTGGAATTCCTTTAGACTTTATAATAGAAAATGAAGCATTATTTCTATCTTGAAACACCTTCTTTCTTTTTTTAAGACATGTTAATATATCTTAAAAAAATTTTTGTTTAATGAGTCAGGGTCTGGCTCCGTTGCACAGTCTAGAGTGTAGTGGCTTGATCATAGCTCACTGCACCCTCAAACTCCTGGTCTCAAGCAACATTCCCACCTCAGCCTCCCAAGAGCTGGGATCATAGGCACATGCCACTACATCAGCTAATTTAATTTTTTTTTTTTTTTTTTGAGACAGAGTCTCACTCTGTTGCCCAAGCTGAAGTGCAATGGCGCGATCTTGGCTGACTGCAACCTCCACCTCCCAGGCTCAAGCAGTTCTCCTGCCTCAGCCTCCTGAGTAGCTGGGATTGCAGGCGCACGCCAAAACGCCCAGCTAATTTTTGTATTTTTAGTAGAGATGGGGTTTCACCATGTCGGCCAGGATGGTCTCAATCTCTTGACCTCGTGATCCACCCGCCTTGACCTCCCAAAGTGCTGGGATTACAGGCGTGAGCCACCGTGCCTGGCCAAAAAAATTTTTATTTTCTTTGCAGAGACAGTGTCTCTCTATGTTGTCCAGGCTGATCTCAAACTGTTGGGGCTCAAGCCATCCTCCTGCCTCGGCCTCCCAGAGCAATCTTACCGCCCCTTTACTATCATTTTGTGCAGAATCATGTCCCAAGTTCATCAGCGATATGGTGACTGATACGCTATTTGCAGGGCAAATAAGAGTAGTAGTGGTAGTAGTAATAGTAATTCATTTCTTATTATAAAGCATTTTTACAGTTTTAAAATATTTTTAAAAACACATTATCTTGATCTTTTCAGGAGTCTTGTGACTCCTGACAGGTAAGTCTCACTATTCTTTACTGCTGATAAAAACTCTGAAGTTTGGCCCAGCACATGGCTCACGGCTATAATCCCAGCACTTTGGGAGGCTGAGAGGGGAGGCTCACTCAAACACAGAAATTCAAAACCAGCCTGGGCAACATGATGAGACCCTATCTCCTTAAAAAATAAAAAAATTAGCCAGCCATGGTGATATGTACCTGTAGCTCCAGCTACTCAGGAGACTTCAGCGGTAGGATTACTTTTGAGCCCAGGAGATCAAGAGTGCAGTGAACTGTGTTCATGCCACTGCACTCCAGTGTGGGTGCAGAGCAAAACCCTGTTTCAAGAAACAAACAAACAAAAAAAAACTCTGAGGTTCACAGACTGCTTTGCCCAAGGCTCACATCCAAATGACGTGCCAGAAAGACATCTCCTTCAAAAATTTTTTTTTTTTTTTTTAAAGATAGGGTTCCACCATGATGGCCAGGCTGGTCTTGAACTCCTGACTTCAGGTGATCCACCCACCTCGGCCTCCCAAAGTGCTAGGATATACAGGCATGAGCCAGCGCGCCTGGCTCCTTCAAAATTTTATACCACATCCGTTACACTGGTCTCAGGGAGTGTCTTCTCCTTATAGTATGGAAACTAATTTGCAAACTATTTCCAGCAGAGTGCCTCAGCTGTGGTCGGTTGGCAAGTATGCATTTAGGCAAACGAGCCCAGCAGCAGTGGACTGAGCCCTGGACCCAAAGCTGGATCTTCTCATGAAGAACATTAGGCTTCTTCCCCAGAGGGTACTAGGGATTGCTTCTAAGGGGTTGAGAGTTAAGTTTTTCTGAAAGTCATTATTAATTTGGTTTTGTTTTTTATTTTTTCCCATACCTCCTCTTCACAGAAAAGTCACTGTGTTTTATAGCCTGCTTAAAACTCTGTGTTCTCTGTAATAGCTGTAAAGTCTTCACTTAATTATAGTAGGCTCTTCTATTATTTAATTGCAATGGTGTAGAAAGAAAATAAGCCCTGTTACCCTTTGAAGTTCTTTTATACAAACATAGTAGTTTCTCTTCTCTCTCCAAGTTTGGTAGCTTGGACTCATTTGTTTCCAGGAATTTTTCTTTATATAGTATAAATGTATTCCCACAGCCTTGAGCTAATTACACTGCAGCCAATTCCCTTCCTTTGTCATTATTTACCAGTCCCCTGTCTTTTTTTCTAGGACATATATATATAATTAGTTAAATAAACAGACATAGTACTTTGTTGAGAAACATTAAGTTTACCCTGCCCCATGGCTCCTCTGTGGAGGATACCTTTTAGTTTGTAATTAGTGGTAGGTGGGTAACAGCTGCCTATGTGGTATATTCTTCAGTTATGAGTAAATGTAGAGCACTTGTGTATTAATAAGAATCACTTGTCTAATAGCAAATAAATCCGTGGATGAGACTCTGCTTGGGGCCTTCAGTCTGGCATGCTGTCAGCCTCTCAGCTCTTAGGCTGTTGGTTCCCCTGGATAGATCCACTTGTTATTCTGCCTGGGTATCTGCCTCTCAACACCTTCAGTGCTGCCTGGGTGGGGGTCGCCCGACCCAGCTGGTACTCAGTGATACTTCCCTCACTTTTCATGTAAGTTCACGTTTTTCTAAGATGTGGACAAGTTGTTTAGAGAACTCCTAATTTTGCATTCACTTGTTTATGATTGCAGGTGTTATTGTTGTGGTCCCACCCATGCTTCTTCTATGTTTAAATCATCATTGTTGTTGTTGTTTTTTAAAACTATTTGAAATTCACAAATCACTGAATTTTGCGTCTGGTTTTATTTTGAAAAAACAGTCATATTTCCCATTTTTTCTTTCCCACCTATTTGTATGCTGAGTATTCATTAACGCAAACCATCTGATTTCTGAGCATTTTTATGGATAGAAATTTTGATTATATTGGTGATTAAAATTGTAGAACTAGAAACACATGATTTTTTTACTACACCTACACACGTTTTAGCTACTCACAGTGATAACATACCATTAGTGAAGCATGTTGAAAGTATGCTACTTACTTTATTCATTCCAGACAGACTTTTTTTCCCCACATTTTACCATCTCTGAAATTGACATGTGTCTTATAATCAACGTGGCAAGAATGCATGATTTAATTAAGTGTTTTTCTTCCTTGGCAGTATGACCTAAAAGAATGCCAAATTTTCGATTTGGTAGCATTTCAGATTTGATTAGATACAATATGTACCAAGAGTACCATTGCACATGTTTTACAAAGTCTCTCATTTAATTCTCTAAAAAATACCGTGACATAGACACGATTATTCTTCACATTTCACAGAAGAAGAGAATAGATGATAGAAGTTGCTGCCATTTATCAGCTACACCATACTCTTTCTTTCTTTCTTTCTTCTTCTTTTTTTTTTTTTGAAACGACGTTTTGCTCTTGTTGTCCAGGCTGGAGTGCAATGGTGTGATCTTGGCCCACTGCAACCTCTGCCTCCTGGGTTCAAACAATTCTCCTGCCTTAGCCTCCCGAGCAGCTGGGACTGTAGGCACCGCCACCATGCCCAGCTAATTTTTAATATTTTTAGTAGAGACGGGGTTTCACCATGTTGGCCAGGCTGGTCGCGAACTCCTGACCTCAGGTGATCCACCCAGTTTGGCCTCCCAAAGTGCTGGGATTACAGGCGTGAGCCACTGGGCCCAGCCCACCATACTCTTGTAGCATGCTGATAACGACTAGCTCTCATGGGGGTGGAGGAAACCTTGATTTGTAGCATTTGCTAATTTCCATAGTATAAATACTCTCATTACCGTCAGTCTCAAGATACCAAGATGAAGTCACTGAACATAGAATTGGGAAGATATGCATGCAGTTGGCTCATGTTAAGCAGACGTGAGCTGACTGCAGCGTATCGTATATGTTATGTGTTTTTCCTGGCTCATCTCTCCCAAATCCTTGTCTTTAGTGCCACTCATATGCCAAACATGGCAATATTCAACTCTCTACTGGCCATCTCCACTGGGCAGCCCTGCTAGCTCCTCCAATTCAATGGATAAATAATACCTTCCTTACTACTGGCATTCTCCTGGAGAATCGTAACTGAATGCAAGGAAAGGAAATTTAGAATTGTAGTAATAGGATGGCTAAGAGTTGTGAAGGATGTGAGTTTTTTTCTACTTGCAAGCTAACAAATTAGCCTGTCTATTTTATAGATATTGTCACAACATTCCAGAATCAAAGGATTTTATTACTCATAGGAAAAGCAGTAGCCCTAGTATTGACTTTTTTTTCAGTAGCCTGAATCTCAATTCCTACCAGGTGATGCAAAGAGGGCCTGTATATAAGATGGGTGACATTACAGGAAAGGAAACCCTTTCAGGGAACCTGAATCTTTTTTTTAAATTTTTGGAATGGGGTCTCACTCTGTTGCCCATGCTAGAGTCCAATGGTGCAATCACGGCTCACTGCAGCCTCTATCAACTGGACTCAAGTGATCTTCCCTCCTCAGCCTCCTAAGTAGCTGGGGACCACAGGTACATGCCACTATGTCCAGCTTATTTTTAAATTATTTGTAGAGACAAAGTTTTGGTATGTTGCCTGACTGGCCTCAAACTTCTGGCCTTAAGTGATCCTCCTCCCTTGGCCTCCCAAAGTGCTCAGATTATAGGCATGTGCCATGGCACCTGACCCTGGCACCATTTATTCTTTTTTTTTTTTTTGAAACAGAATCTTGCTCTGTCACACACTGGAGTGCAGTCATGTGATCTTGGCTCACTGCAACCTCTACCACCTGGGCTCAAGTGATCTTCCCACCTCAGCCTCCTGAGTAGCTGGGATTACAGGGGTACACCACCATGCCCAGCTAATTTTTGTATTTTTAGTAGAGATGGGGTTTTGCCATGTTGGCCAGGCTGGTCTCGAACTCCTGGCCTCAAGTGATCTGCCTGCCTTGGCCTCCCAAAAGTACTGGGATTACAGGCATGAGGCACTGTGCCCAGCCTGAATGAACCATTCTTGATTGAACTCTTTTCATTTGAGCAACTAAGCTAACTGGGCTCTTCTCACCTTGTTAGTCTTTGAATTGATGTTGACCTGGGTGCATATGACCCCAGGGTTACCTGAGTTATATCAAATTATACAAATGTTGGTCAGAAACTCAGATGCTAAATCCTGGGTACAAAAAGCCAATTGAACTTATATAGCAAAATTTTGAGGATTCTTCTTTCACAATAAACCAGAAGGTCAAAAAATGGCCCAAAAAGTTGAGCAAAGTCTCTTAATAGCCATACCTGAAATACTTCCCATAAGAATTGATTGGATGTCCTGGTATGGTGGCTCACATCTGTAATCCCAGCACTTTGAGAGGGAGGCTGATGTGGGTGGATTGCTTGAGCCCAGGAGTTGGAGCCCAGCCTGGGCAATATAGTGAGACCTCATCACTACAAAAAATACAAAAATTAGTCAGGTATGGTGGTGTATGCCTGTAGTCCCAGTTACTCAAAAGGCTAAGGTGGGAAGATTGCTGGAGCCTGGGAGGCAGTGGCTGAAGTGAGCCTAGATCATGCCATTGCACTCCAGACTGGGTGACAGAGGGAGACCTTGTTTCAAAAAAAAAAAAAAAAAATTTAATTGGACCATAACTCAAACATACAGAGAACATATATATATATATATGTGTGTATATATATATTTAAGATAATGTAAAAAATATTTTCAATAACATTTGAGAGCTAAAGAATGTGCAAATGGGCCAGGCACAGTGGCTTACGCCTGTAATCCCAGCACTTTGGGAGGCCAAAGTGAATGGATTGCCTGAGCTCAGGAGTTCGAGACCAGCCTGAGCAACACGGTGATTTACGTCACTTATTTCAGGGCGGTAGCTCTCATCGCAAAGCTTGCCAATACTTCTTCTGAACTAGTTCTAGGCTCCCTATTTGACTTCGTGTTTCCTCCTGTAATACTGACAGAATATACCATTTCACCCAGACAATGAAGTATTCTTACTACAAAGAAATGATAAGTGTGTGAAATAATGCAGGCTAAATATCTTACGTATATCAAAACTTCATATTATACATCGTAAATATATTTAATTTTTACTTACCAATTTAAGAATAATAATAAAAAATAAAATAAAACACAGTAGACAACTTTTGCACTTGGTAGAGCTGGTCACCTAGGTACCAGAAGCACGTAATTGACCAACTAGGTTTGAGCATACTTTGGAAACAAAAGGGGCTTCAGATCTCAGTTGGAAACCCCATCAGAAATGAAGAACAAATTAAGGAACTTTAGGTGCACCCTTACTATCTGGAAAGGGGGCTGCTATAAAGGTTGAGGCCCATACAGAAAGAGAGACTCTGGAAGCAAAATAAATGCTCCAGGCCAGGAGTGGTAGCTCATGCCTGTAATCCCAGAACTTTGGGAGGCCAAGGTGGACAGATCATTTGAGGTTGGGAGTTCAAGACAAGCCTGACCAGCATGGAGAAACCCCATCTCTACCAAAAAGACAAAAAATTAGCCGGGCGTGGTGGCGCACTTCTGTAATCCCAGCTACTCAGGAGGCTGAGACAGGAGAATTGCTTGAACCTGGGAGGTGGAAGTTGCAGTGAGCTGAGATCACACCATCACACTTCAGCCTGGGCGACAAGACTGAAACTCCCTTTCAAAAAAAAAAAAAAAAAAATGCTCCAGCAGCATTTCCTAACGAAGCCTTAATCAAGGTTATGATCCCAACTAAACTCTCAAAAGATAACTCTCTGGAGAGACTCAAAGAGGCCATTACAAAATATCAATTTGTAGTTTCTTGTTTTAAAAAGGAAGAATAGAAAAAATCTGGTTATACTCTTCACACATATAATCTCTAATGCTTCCAACCAGGCTGGTAGCACCGGATGATTTCAAATAAACATTAGCTAAATTTCTCCATGAAACTACTCCTTATGGTACAGAAAAATTGCCTGAGCTCAGGAGTTCGAGATCAGCCTGGGCAACACGGTGAAACCCCATCTCAACTAAAATACAAAAAATTAGCCAGGCATCAAATCAACATTGACAGGGAATTTTTTTTTGTTTTTGTTTTTGAGACAGAGTCTCTGTCACCAGGCTGGAGTACAGTGGCACCGTCTCAGCTCACTGCAACCTCCGCCTCCCAGGTTCAAGCGATTCTCCTACCTCAGCCTCCTGAGTAGTTGGGACTATAGGTGTGCGCCACCATGCCCAGGTAATTTTTGTATTTTTAGTAGAGATGGGGTTTCACCATGTTGGCCAGGATGGTCTTGATCTCGACCTCATGATCTGCGTGTCTTGGCCTCCCAAAGTGCTAGGATTACAGGCGTGAGCCACCATGCCCGGCCTGATGGGGAAAATTTTAAAAGATGGCTGAGGTTATTTGCAGGTCGTGTGTCACCTGTCAACAACATGATTTTAGAAAAATTGTAAGGGTGGGACATGACCAGGAACCAAAGCTTCAAGGGCCCTTTGAGTGCCTTCCTGCATCGATTTCATTCTCTCCAAGGAATCTGAATATGTTTTAGTTATTCTGAGTCTATTTTCAGGATGGGTTGAAGCATTTCTATTTTAAAGAGCTACAGCCCTTATTGTTGAGTAACCTGAGGCAAACCAAATTTTATGTCAAGTGACTGAGACACACACTTTACAGGAACTACTGTAAAAGAACCTCATAAGGCACTACCCCTTACTCAAAAACTGTACTTCTCGTCCCACCCACAGTTGTGTTCTCTTGTTCTGAGTTGAGCAATTGGGATGCCTGGTTTTGAAGCATTTTCCAGGTGATGTTAACTGCTCTTGTTTTTGTCATAGTGGTCATCATGTTGATCTACTGTTTCTCTTCAGTGTCTTAAATGTATCCACTTAGTCACTTTCTTGCTGGACGATCACAATGATGACACAACAAGAAGTCAATATCTCCCATTTAGCGTTGGAGACAACTGGACAATCTCCAAGAAGTAAAGATCTGGATCTCAAACATTTTCTGAGATGGGGAACATCTCAAAAGTGAGAGACCAAAACAGGACTGAGAGACTGAATATAGAAATAGATAATAATTTAGCCAGGCACAGTGGCTCACGCCTGTAATCCCAGCACTTGGAGAGACCAAGGTGGGTAGATCACTTCAGGCCAGGAGTTTGAGACCAGCCTGGCCAACCTGGTGAAACCCCATCTCTACTAAAAATACAGAAAATTAGCCGGGTTTGGTGGTGTGTGTCTGTAAACCAACTACTCGTGAGGCTGAGGCAGGAGAATCACTTGAACAAGGAAGGTGGAGGTTGCAGTGAGCCAAGAACGCACCACTCTACTCCAGCCTGGGCGACAGAGTAAGACTCTGCCTAAAAAAAAAAAAAAAAAAAAAAGATAATGAACAGACATCTATGACAAGTAACTCTGACCCACAACCAGTTCAGGAAGTCAAATCATAACCTCTGCAGCAATCAGCACAGAACTGTCAGGATTGGGTCAATGACTGCCAGCTTCTATGTTTTTGTCCTCACTTCAAATTCAGGACCAATCAAAGTCAAATAGAGTAACCATATCACTCATGTGATTAAAATCCCTCCCCTGTGACTACACATGACTTTCGAGGTCTAAATCATACTTCTTAGCATATCTTATAAGTTTTTACTATATTCATCAGCATTTTTTTTTTTTTTTTTTTTTTTTTTTTTTTTTTTTTTTTTTTTTTTTTTTTTTTTTTTTTTTTTTTTTTTTTTTTTTTTTTGTGATAGGGTCTCACTCTGTTACCCAGGCTGGAGTTTAGTGGCACTATTACAGTTCACTACAGACTTAATCTCCTGGGCTCAAGTGATCCTTCCACATCAGCTTTCCAAGTAGGGATCACAGGCATGTACCACCACACTAATTTTTAAATTTTTTGTAGAAGTGGGGTCTCCCTATGTTTCCCAGGCTGGTCTAAAATTCCTGGGCTCAAGTGATCCTCCTACCTCAGTCTCCCAAACTGTTGGGATTACAGGTGTGAACCACCACACTCAGCCATCAGTATTCTTTGATTACAAGTGATAGACACTCAACTCAAGGTAGCTTAAGTAAAAAAAGGAATTACTGGCCGAGTGTGGTGGCTCCTGCCTGTAATCCCAGCAAATTGGGAGGCCGAGGCAGGTGAATCACTAGGTCAGGCATTGGAGACCAGCCTGGTCAACATAGTAAAACTCTGCTTCTACTAAAAATACAAAAAATTAGCTGGGTGTGGTGGTGGGTACCTGTAATCCCAGCTACCTGGGAGGCTGAGGCAGGAGAATCGCTTGAACCTGGGCGGCAGAGGTTGCAGTGAACTGAGATCATACCACTGCACTCCAGCCTGGTGACAGAGTGAGACTCTATCTCAAAATAAAAAAAAAAAAAAAGGAATTACTGGTTCACCTAACTGGGAAGAACAGAAGTGAACTAGCATTCTGGCATAAATGGGTCTAGATTAAGCTAATAGGATTTGACCATGGTTCAAGGTGGGAAGAAGCTAATATGATCTTCTGGGTGAGATCCTTTGGGCCAGTTCAATGTAGTGTTGTTATGGTTTCCACGGATGATGTTATCATTGCTGCTGATGTTTCACATGCTTGTACTGAGAATGATGATAAAGTTCAGAGGGTCTAAGGTTAAATTTTACATTTGCATGCTGGTTCAAGGGCAGGATTGATCTTAGAGGCAACAGATATTTTCAGGTCTTAGGAAAGTTGTCAGGAAAGGTTGAGGAGCCTGGAGGCGGGGGAAGCAGAAGGAGGAGTCTGTGGAGGGGCAGAAGGGGAAAGATCACAAGGATACGGCAGAAGAGGGAGGGCTGGATATAGGGAAGCAGCTGAGAACAGGCCGTGGGGAGGTTTACTAGGCAAATGAATCTAGTTTGTTATTGCTTAAGTTTGTCCAATTCCTTATTAGCTTTGGCAGATAGTTTTTTAGTGAACCAATTATTGAATCAGAATTGCATTCAGTGGCCTCCACATACCAGTAAAAAAGTAGTGCCCTCTGGACATGAGAAAGCTTATTTCCTTTCTTTTCTAAGGTCCCTCTCAAATGAACAATATTGCTTAAGTCAAATGTTTCCCCAGAGTGGCCACTGAAGAACTGTGGTGAAGTCATGCATTTAGAAAGAAGTCACAAGAATTAGGGTTATAATGAGAGTGCCAGTAAGAAGAAGTTTCTCCTGGAAGAGGACAAGATCTAGACTTAACCCCAGGAGAGGGGGCAACAATTACTTAAAAGTAATGGTTGTACACTTTGTGTCTCAGGCCACTCTGAATGCAGACCCCACAATCTGTGCCCTCTAGTATGCAGTGAAACAGAGAGAGCATTCTCTCTGGATCAAAGCCAAGCTTCCGGGGGTGGGGGGAAATCAAGACAAAGACAGAAATGCAGAAATGCCTTATTCGGTTTTATTGGTAATCCGTGACAAAATTTGTCTGAATAGCTCTCACCAGTTTGGTGAGAACAATGAATTCCCCAGTCTGTGAGGATGATTTAAAAAGAAATTTGCTAATAGGGCCTATATCTGGGCGATACCTTTTGATTCTCTTTTTGTGTTAATCCTTTTAGACAGCATAACGCAAATTGAAAGCACAAACAAGAGCAAAATGGATGAGAAGAAATGGACTGAGTAGGGGTGGGGTGTGGTGGCTCATGCCTGTAATCCCAGCACTTTGGGAGGCTGAGGCAGGAGGATCACCAGGTCAGGAGGTGAAGATCAGCCTGGCCAACATGGTGAAACGCTGTCTCTACTAAAAATAAAAAAAATTAGCCAGGTGTGGTGGTGTGTGTCTGTAATCCCAGCTACTCGGGAAGCTGAGGCCAGGAGAATCGCTTGAACTAGGGAGGCAGAGGTTGCAGTGAGCCGAGATCGCGCCCCTGCACTCCAGCCTGGGTGACAGAGCAAGACTCCATCTCAAAAAAAAAAAAAAAGAAAAAAAGAAATGGAACTGATTCCACAAAGGAGGCCAAGCAAATGGGAATGAATAAATAACCTGGACACCAAATAGAATAAATGGCCAAAGAATTCAATGTAAAAGAGCAGAATGCAAGCCTGGTGCTAATTTACCATGAGTCATCAGGGACTCAAAAGCCACAAGCAGCAAGACACAAGGGGCCTTCCCGGAGCCACACCTGACTGAAGCCTGGGGTCTGTGGAAGCGCGCAGTGCAGCTCGTGTCTTATGAACCTCCAGGAAAAATATAGAAATAAACAGAGATACCCAAATGAGAACAATCAGAGGCTCTTCAGTCAGAGCTTGCTCTATCCAGGGAGTCAGCCACCATCGTTTGTGTTTGGCAGAGACTCAAAGGCAGCCAGGAGAAGGGGAAGATTTATAATGAAAAAACAAAACAAAAAACCACCAAAGGCTTCCGGTATGATTTGATTAGAGGTTGTTGGCACGGGGAAGCTGCAGGCAGGCCAACTAGCAGTGGGCATCTCCTATGATTAGTTTGGGGAGCATATTTGGCTTCCTCTGGTTGGTCCTGAGTTGGAATTAGGCAAAAAATAGGGAACCTGACAGTTACGGGCAAAGTCCTGACTCTCCTGGGCTGATTGCTGCATAGGCTGTGGTTTGGCTTTCTGGACTGGCTGACATAGGTTGTAAGACAGAGTTCTATGGTCACATATATTCTGGGCGTCATCTGGAATTCCTGCTTCAGCCTCCCAAAATGCTGGAGTTGTAGGTGTGAGCCACCGCACCCGGCCTCCATTGTTCATTTGTATATTATTATTATTATTTTTTCCTGAGACAGAGTCTTGCTCTGTCCCCCCGGCTGGAATGCAGTGGCATGATCTCAGCTCACTGTAACTTCTGCCTCCCGGTTTCAGGTGATTCTCCTGCCTCAGCCTCCCGAGTAGCTGGGACTACAAACATCTGCCACAACACCCGGCTAATTTTTGTATTTTTAGTAGAAATGGGGTGTTTTACCATGTTGGCCAGGCTGGTCTCAAACTCCTGACCTCAAGGGATCTGCCTGCCTCAGCACGTGCCTGTAGTCCCAGCTACACAGGAGGCTGAGGCAGGAGAATCGCTTGAACACCGGAGGTGGAGGTTGCAGTGAGCCAAGATTGTGCCACTGCACTCTGGCCTGGGTGACAGAGTGAGACTCTGCCTCAAAAATAAAATAAAATAAAAACCTGATTGTCTACACAGAAGTCTACTCCACCTATTGAGCAAATGTCCCTTCCCAGGCTGTCTGAAATATGACCAAAGTCAGTTCAAAATAGTCTGGCTGTTTCTTATACCACAAAGTAATTTTGAGGATTCAAGTTTGGTTGTCTCTTCAACAGTAACTCTAAGCCCTGAGCACTTACTGATCCTCTGTGGACTTAACTGCTATTCCAATAAAATGGACGTAACAATAAAGTTATTTCCTTGAAGGCAAAGGACCAAACCAGATGTTCACTTGGGACTTTCCAGCCCCAAGTCACATGATTGTCCGGTAATTTTTTGATTCTAGGTCTTCCCCTTGGGATGGGCACCAGGCTGCTGGGTTAAACAGGAAGTGTTCACATGCGGCTGTTTCTTCCTCCTGATTCAAGCTGTGGCAGTACATTCATTCACCCTCAGAGCCATTGTGTGGTGTGGTGAGAAGAGCGCTAAACTTGAGGGGGGATCTCCGGTGAGTTACAGTTCTGATATTTAAGAGGTATTTGATTTTCAGTAGGTTTCTTTATATTCTCTGTGTCACACTGTCCTCATTTGCAAGATGTCATTCTATCGCCCCAAGGTTGTGGAGAGAGTTAGAGTGTTAGTATGTATCCTCACATTGATGTTTGGCTTCATTAAAATTCCAGTATGGAGTATAATAAAGTCTGAATTAGAGAAAATGATTCAACTTTTTTTCCAGTGCAGAATGCAAAACCTTAAAGAAAATGTAGAGAACCAGAGGAAATATTTTTCAGGCAGCTCACCCCTAGGCCAGCCAGTGGTATTTCCTAAGTGCCCTGACTAATGGGGAGACCTCAGCTGGTTTATTGGTAGAGACTAGAGGGAGAATATTTCTTTCCCGTGTCAGCAGGAGTAGCTCTCTGGTAGGTCATTTCACATCTGCATCTTGTTGTATACTTTATTAACCTCCTCCTTCTTTGGCGGTTTCCCTTGAGGGAAACAAGACAGAACATAACTAAGGGAAGGAGAGATTCTCTTTCATGACACATCATTTTTATTTTGATGTTTTTATGAAGAAAAAGCACTTAGACTATTGTGGATCTTGGGCTTCAGGAAAAAATTCATGAAACGGCTTCAGTATTTTTTTTTTCTTTTCTTTTCTTTTTAGGGCTGGAGAAAAAGAGCTGGGCTTAAGCTATACCATGAGCAAAGCTTCTATTAGAGCTGCTTTGAGAAGATTTTGGTGACAGTGCCATAATACATAATTGTAGGATCATTTGGAGTACATTTTTGGCTCTCTGAGGAGGCTCCGGATCAAGGTCCTAACATCTGGGGAGTAGAACATTTTTCTTCTTATTTATTTATTTATTTTTCAGATGGAGTCTCGTTCTGTTGCCCAGTCTGGAGTGCAATGGCATGATCTTGGCTCACTGCAACCTCTGCCTCCCAGGTTCAAGTAATTCTCCTGCCTCAGTTTCCCGAGTAGCTGGGATGACAGGTGCCCGCCACCATAACCGGCTAATTTTTGTATTTTTAGTAGAGATGGGGTTTTGCCATATTGGCCAGGCTGGTCTTGAACTCCTCACCTTTTGATCCACCCGCCTCGGCCTCCCAAAGTGCTGGGATTACAGGCGTGAGCCACCCCACCCAGCCTCTTCTTATTCTTAAATTCCAATTTCATTGGAAGGTAGCTTTAGTCTTTACCTTCCTGCCTGACGCTCCTTAGTTCTATTCTGATTCATATGGATGATTTCTAATACAGACAGAAAAGCCCAGGAAGGTTATAGAGTATATGATTGGTGAGGACACTGAGCGGTGCCATCCAGATCTTACCTTCAGGACTTGGGAGTGTTGGCAGCTGACCCTCAGGGAAGTTCCTTAGTGAGAATTGCCCTCAATCTTGAAAAGCCACCTTGCCCAAGATCATTTCCTGAGGGCAGCCCACTTCCTGGGGTGGATCAGCATGGGAGTATAAAGGCAGGGCCTTTTGCTTCCATTTGGGACAACTCTGAAGAGACGTGGCTCCAGAGTTTCTGGAGAAACGGGATGAGGCCTCTGCTGTGACTGCATTGCACACAGTCCATTCTTTCCCCACTGAATCCTTCTGGCTTCTCTCCCCAGCAGGCTGGATCCCACGTGCTCACCAATCCACCCCCTGCACACAAATCTCCATCTATAAGCTGTGTGACAGGGAACCTAACTGCAACGATGGACAAAACATTTTGGCTGGGTGTGGTGGTGCACACCTGTAATCCCAGCTACTCGGGAGGCTGAGGCAGGAGAATCACTGGAACCCGGGAGGTGGAGGTTGCAGTGAGCTGAGATTGTGCCACTGCACTCTAGCCTGGGCAACAGAGCGAGACTCCATCTCAAAAGAAAAAAAAATTTGCGTGGGGGACCCATATTACTCTACCTTTCTCCTGCCCTTACTCAGAATCAAACTTCTCTCTTGTTTTTATTTTTATTTTTTGAGACAGGGTCTCCATCTGTCACCCAGGCTGGAGTGCAGTGGTGTGATCAGGGTTTGCTGCAGCCTCAATCTCCTGGGCTCAAGTGATCCACCCTCCTCAGCCTCCCGAGTAGCTGGTATCACAGATGTGTACCGCTGTGCCTGGCCTGAACTTCTCTTAAATTCATTTTCCTTATGGAACAACAACAAAAATTTTGACAGAAACTTTGGAGTTATATCCCACCAAGAAAGCTGCCTTCAGAAAATATGAATTGTTAGGAGATTTTACAGTATTCAGTGTCTTCTTCAAACTTAAAAAAATTATATCAATTATTTTTATTTTTTATTTTTTTATTTATTTTTATTTTTATTTTTTTTGAGACGGAGTTTCGCTCTTGTTACCCAGGCTGGAGTGCAATGGCGCGATCTCGGCTCACCGCAACCTCCGCCTCCTGGGTTCAAGCAATTCTCCTGCCTCAGCCTCCCGAGTAGCTGGGACTACAGGCACGTGCCACCATGCCCAGCTAATTTTTGTATTTTTAGTAGAGACGGGGTTTCACCAT
>PVKV010010461.1:25909-59778 GCA_004027835.1 Alouatta palliata | reverse complement strand
TAGAAACCACTTTTCTTCAGTAAATTAAGGCTAATCCTCCATTGTCTTCTAGTTTTGTTGTTCTTGAGTCCAAAGCCATTGTTTTCCTTTTACTTTGAATGTGACCATTTTTTTTCATCTCTAGAACTTGTAGGGTCTTTGTCTCCAGCATTCTGAACTTCATAAATTTGTGTTGTATTCTCAGTGAGCCCTTTCAATCTGGAAATCCTTCAGTTTGGGGAAATTCCCTGAATTATTTCACCGATGACTTCCTTTTTTCTGTTTCTTCCATGTCTTTCTCTTGACCTCTTTTTTGGATGTTAGACCTCTGGGATCAGTCTTCAGTCTCCTGATACTCTTCTTTTTTTTTTTTTTTTTTTTTTTTTTGAGAAGGAGTCTCACTCTGTCATCCTGGCTGGGGTGCAGTGGCACAATCTCAGCTCACTACAACCTCCGCCTCCTGGTTACAAGCGATTCTCCTGCCTCAACCTCCCAAGTAGCTGGGACTACAGGTGTGTGCCACCATACCTGGCTAATTTTTGTATTTTTAGTAGAGATGGGGTTTCACCATGTTGGCCAGGCTGGTCTCAAACTCCTGACCTCATGACTTCGTGATCCACCCACCTCAGCCTCCCAAAGTGCTGGAATCACAGGTGTGAGCTACCTCGCCTGGCTCCGATTTTCTTATATGTTCTCCTTTATTTTTCATACCTTTGTTTTTGGTCTTCTCTCTAGAAAATTAACTTTATACTCCAAACCAACCATGGAGTGGCTTAAAATAGCACAGAGGTATTAACTGATGGTTCTGAGGATCAGGAGTCTAATCTGAGCCTCACAGGACTAATGTCAAGGTATCTAGAGGGCTATGTTCTTTCTGGAGGCTCTTGAGAAAAATTTGTTTCTTGCATATTCAGGCTATTACAATTCAATGTCACATGATGTAGGGCTAAGGTCCTGCTTTCCTGATGGCCGTCAACTAAGGGCTCATTCAGCCTGTAGAGATCGCCTGAAAACCTTGGCCTGTGGCCCCCTTTTCTTCATCTTCAAAGCCAGCAAGAGTGAGTCAAGTCCTCTCATGCTTTCGAATCTCTCCTGCCTCTTTTTCTGTTGTGGCATCTCTTAGCCACAAGATTCTCAGCTCTTAAGAGCACACGTAGGTGGGGTGCAGGGGCACACACCTGTAATCCCAACCCTTTGGGAGGCTCAGGGCGGGCAGATTACTTGAGCTCAGGAGTTTAAGATCAGCCTGAGCAACATGACAAAACCCTGTCTCTACAAAAGAATATGAAAATTAGCCAGGTGTGGTGGTGCCTACTTGTAGTCCCAGCTACCTTCGAGGCAGAGGTGGGAGGATTGCTTGAGCCCTGGAGGTTGAGGCTGCAGTTAGCTGAGGTCATGCCACTACATTCCAGCCTGGGTGACAGAGTGAGACCCCGTCTCAAAAAGCAAACACAAAAGAGTACATGTTATTGTTATCCATCTGATAATCCAGGATAATCTCCTTCTCTCAAGATCTCTAACCTTAATCATGTCTGTAAAGTCCCTTTTTGCCAAAGGTTCTGAGGATTAGGACACAGACATCCTTGGAGATCTTTATTCCCCAAATGATACCTATCACAGGAGTTTTAATGTCTGCTATAATATATTTAATTTCTAACAACTCACTTTTTTCTGAATGCTCCATTTTTTATAGAGCAAACTATTTTTGTCTCATTTTTAGAATAGTTTCACTTATCTCTCTGAATATAATAACAATAGCTTTAAAGATCTGTTTGTTTCCTGTAAGTTGCCATTTTATGGTGTTTATTTTGGTCTGTATCTTCCATCAAGGGACTTGTACTGGTCTGTTCTCATGCTGCTAATAAAGACATACTGGAGAGTTGTAATTTATAAAGGGAAGAGGTTTATTTAGCTCACAGTTCCACATGGCTGAGGAGGCCTCACAATCATGGCGGAAGGCAAAGGGGGTGCAAAGTCATGTCTTGCATGGCAGCAGGCAAGAGAGAACATGTGCAGGGGAACTCCCGTTTATAAAACCATGAGATCTCGTGAGACTTAGTCACTACCACGAGAACAATATGGGGGAAACTGCCCCTATGATTCAATTATCTCCACCTGGCCCCGCCTTTGACATACAGGGATTATTACAATTCAAGGTGAGATTTGGTTGGGGTCATAGCCAAACCATATCAGGGCTATTCTCTGGATCATGGCTGCTTGCCATGAACACGAAGCATCTGACTGGTCTCTCTAGGTACCCGGGCAAGATTTGTGATCATAGGTTTGAGGATAAGGTGATCTGGTTTCCCCAAATGTCAACATTTTTAGTTCTTTACTCTTGGGTTGGTCAAATTCCTAAGAGATGGATATTTCAGTCTCCTGCTTTCAGAGTATAGGCCTGGCTGTTTGCATACTGAGAACCAAACAGAGCAAGGCTGAGGAAACAGCATTCATGATGTGAACTGCTAATGAATTTCTCTGCCTGCATTAGGAAATCCTCATCCTCAAATATACCTGGTCTTCTAGTCAAGGGATTATCAAATTTCCTTCTCCAAAGAAACCACTTTAGTCTTCTTCTTTGCAGAGTAGGGTGGGGGAATTTGGACCCAACTTCTTCTTAAGTAGACTTCCAACGAATCCTCTTGAGCTTCACTTTCTTTCTACATTCACAGATACCTGATGCCAAGTCCTGAGCTTTTTGGGAGTGCTGCAATGGAAATTAGATTCTTCTTGGCTTTCTCAGGTTCCAAAGATCAATTATCATTACATAAACACTCATATTCTCTTTGTCCTTGTGAGTTTATCTTTTTACTGTAATTTTAGCAGCATAGGGAGGAAGTAAGAATGAATCTATGTTGAGAATTTACAAGAACTTCTTAATTTTGTACTTCAGAAGGGTGAACTTCATGGTACGTGAGTTATATCTCAATAAAAATTTTTTTAAAATAAATAAGGCTGGATGCTGTGGTTCATGCCTGTAGTCCCAGCTATTCAGGAGTCTGAAGTGGGAGGATTGCATGAGCCCAGGAGGCTGGGCTGCAGTGAGCTATGATCTTGCCACTGTACTTCAGCCTGGACAACAGCCAAGACCATGTCTCAATCAATCAATCAATAAAAATGTATGTGATATGCCATCTTTATCCTAAAGTATGACTCCAGAGTTTAGAGATGAGGACAGTGAACCAGAGAAGCTTAAGTGAGAGGCCCAGGATAGTAATATTTTCTTTTCTTTCTTTCTTTTCCTTTTCTTTTTTTTTTTTTTTTGAGGCAGAGTGTCATTCCGTTGCCCACGCTGAGTGCAGTGGTGCAATGTCGGCTCACTGTAGCTTCAACTTCTTGGGCTCAAGCAGTTCTGTCTCAGCCTCCCGAGTAGCTGGGACTACAGGCATGCACCACCATGCTTGGCTAAGTTTTTTTGACTTTTTGGTAGAGACTTGTCTTACTATGTTGCTCAGGCTGGTCTCGAACTCCTGGACTCAAGCAATCATCCTGCTTCAGACTCCCAAAATGCTGGGATTACAGGCCTGAGCCACCACACTCAGCTGTATAGTAATTTTTTTTTTTTTTGAGTCTTACTTTGTTGTTCAGGATGGAGTGCAGTGGTGCCATTTCTGCTCACTGTAACCTCCACCTCCTGGGTTCAAGCTGTTCTTGTGCCTCAGCCTTTCAAGTAGCTAGGATTACAGGCATGTGCTACCACCATGCCTGGCTAATTTTTGTATTTCAGTCGCCATGTTGTCCAGCCTGTCTTAAACTCCTGACCCCATATGATCCTCCCTCCTTGGCCTCCCAAAGTGCTGGGATTACAGATGTGAGACACCTCGCCTGGTCAGATGGTTTTAAATGATGGTTTAGAAAATCCACCCCAGAGTTTTCAGTTGTCTCTGGCCTTGCAGAGTTATGTTTTGGTAACAGTAGCATAGATTTTGGCTCTTCAGCCAAAGACCCTGGGCACTTGCCATCTGCTCTACACCATTTCTGAAAGAGGACTGTTGGCATTCTGGAAAACTAGGGGTAAAATGGTTTGCAAGACACTGAACTGAACATCAAAAAATTTAGAAATATTATTAATCATTTAATTGTTAAATCTGCATATATCTAATGCATTTTATACCCTAGGGTGATCTTAGAGAGAGATGAAAAGATTAGAATGGTGTTGGTGGAGCCTCCAGGAGAAAAGGCACAATGGCTCTCCCAGCACTCCTTTCCCTACCTAGTTCCCATAATGTAATTTGATAAGTACACGGAACCCAGAGTGGCTGAAAAACATACAAGAAAGATTAAGCAGTCTATGGCTTTTCTTAATGTAGCCAAAATCAATAGTGTGAGATCGTTTCCTGTTAATGTTTAGGGATTTACATGTCCAACCTCCATTAGGGTTAAGTACTCTTTCCTGCCAATACTCATTTCTACACATTTTTCAAAGTCGTTTATTTCATATTCACAGTTAGTTTCTTACACGGCTAAGAGAATACAATAAAATGGCTATTCAATTTCCTAAAGCAAAGAAATGTTCATTACCCGACATTAAATCAATTTTTCTCCAAAACTTGTTCTTGATTTCTTGGGCCTCCTAAGCTTCATCCCTTTGTTTACTACCATGATTCAAGTAGGATGAGTCTGTCTTTCTTCTGGATGGTGATATCATTTTCAAAATCGTGATATCACATGCCTTCACGTGCTTGAACAATTAGCCAGAACTACCCTTAGACATATGTAGGGTAGTCAGATTTAACAAATAGAAATATATGACACCTTGCTAAGAATTTCAGATAAATAATAAATTTTATTTTAGTATAAGCATGTTGCAAATATTGTAGGGGATATACTTTTTTTTTTGTTGTTGTTTTTGAGATGGTGCCTTGCTCTGTCACTCAGGTTGGAGTGCAGTGGTGCAATCTTGGCTCACTGCAATCTTCGCCTCCTGGATTCAAGTAGTTCTCCTGCCTCAGCCTCCTGAATAGCTCGGATTATAGGCACATGCCTCCACCTCCAACTAATTTTTTGTAGTTTTAGAGAGACAGGATTTTATCATGTTGGCCAGCTGGTCTTGAACTCTTGATCTCAAGTGAAACATCTGCCTTGGCCTCTCAAAGTGCTGGGATTACAGGGGTGAGTTACTGCTCCTGGCCGGGGATATACTTAAACTAAAAAATTACTTGTCATTTATCTGAAATTCAAATTGAACTGGGTGTTCTTTTATCTTATCTGGCAACCCTAGACCCAGGCTACCTGAAGCCCCTCCCCTGGGCGCCTTGGGCCCCATAGAGACTTCCCACTTTAGTTCTCTTTGATGAGTAGTTCCTAGCATCACATATCTACTCCCTCTTTATGAACCGTGCATCTGGTACCTGTAACTACAAAATCTCCTGCCTAAACAGATAACATCTGTTATCAAGGCCTTAGCCTTTCCTCCCAGGACAGTCCTTTCAAGTGCAACCCTAGAATGGAGGGATGGCCAAGGCTTGGCTGATGGGAAAGGATAGATAGAGATGGGATATGTCCTAAGGCATCCACACACAAGGGAGGGGGCCAGCCCAGTGCAGGACCCAGTCAAAGTGAAAGGACATAGCCAGAAGAGAAAGCCAGGGCCTCCATTTGTATCCTTGCCCCAGGCCCCACACATGTGATGGGTAGGACTACAGAAAGCATCCCACTTGCTACACATTCTGTGTGATTTCTGCTGGCTATCGGTCAAGGAAAGTACATACAATGAGGGTGGAGTATAGAGTTTTTCCACTTACATAACTTTTATCTATCCTTTTCAATACCCTCATTTGCTTCAATGTGTTTGTTTTGGGGGAATTTTACAATTTCTTATAGAAATTTCACCAACAAATGAGTATTTTGAAAAAAGAAACTTAAAAAAAAATCCATGTTTCCATTAACAATAATAACACCACAAAGTAAATCTAGTGTTTCTTTCCTGTACTAAGCCTTTTAAATGTGGTTCAGCTCACTGCACCTAGGTGCTCTGTTTAAGTGCTAGCCATCCTCCAGAGATTCCTCAGAGTGCTAAAACATAAGATCTGTTCATTTTAGAAGTAACACAGTGTAAATTTAAGCACAGATTCTGTCAGAAGAAAAAAAAAAATGAAGAAGTAGGAAGACACAAGAGAAAAGCAGGCTTTTGTGGAAATATCACGTATTAGGATATTTATAGTATGAACAGTGCTCATTTAACCTCAAAGAGAAAATTAAGGCTCAGGATTGCATGTATCCACCTATGTGGGTGCATGCCAGAGTGAATTTTTTACATGGCATATTCTATCAGTTGGAATTGCATTTGGCTCCATCTAACAGGAAGCCAACTACAGTAGCCTTACAAAGTCAGGCATTTATTTTTTTTCCTGTAACAAGCAGATCTCTGATGCCATGGATTCTCCGGGTTCTTTCTGCCATCCTTGGCTTGGGAATTTCTTCCTTGTGTCTGCAAAATGGCTATTGCCCCTTTACATAGTAATGGGAAGGGTGAAGGGTCAAGTAGTGCTGCCAAGTCTGTCTTCTTTTTAAATGCCTTCTTGGAGATTCCAACTAGTACAGTTTGCTCACATCTTACTGGAAATTAATGAGAGAGACCCACCCCCAGCTGGAAGGCAGTTTAAAGTGCCCAGTGTTTCAGCTGGGCACATTGCCACCCCAAACAGTATTTAGGTTCTCTTAGGAAGGAAAACAGGAAAGCTGTTTATCAGGTAGGCTATTAGCCATCTCTGCTGCATATGAACAAGTCTATAAACGCTTCAAAAGACAAGATTCTTTTTCCTTTCAGCATACATAACAGGTTCATCACTATAGAGTAAGTGAAACAGATACAGAACAAATATTTGTAACGGGCACGCATGTTCCAGTGCTATTTACCTACAAATTAGTACATTGAGAGACTGTATCTCCAGATGTTTATCTCTATACAATATAGATTTCAGAGCAGCTAGTAAAAAATTCCTTATCACATTACAGAATTTTCTCCTGATGACAAAATTGACCTTAGTATTACATTTAAAAAATTTTTAAAAAATCATATCATTGGACCTTTTTGGCCTCAAGTAATCCTCTTGTCTTAGCCTCCTGAGTAGCTGGGATTATAGGCAAACACCACCATGACTGGTTTAAAATTACAACATTTATTAATTGCATGGTAGAACTAAAGGATGCACAAATGACCAAAATAATCTTTGACCGCCTGAAACTGTTTTTTTTTTTTTTTGAGACAGAGTCTTGCTCCATAGCCCAGTTTGGAGTGCAGTGGCACGATCTCAACTCACTACAACCTCTGCCTCTCTGGTTCAAGCAATTCTCCTGCTTCAGCCTCTCGAGTAGCTGGGATTACAAGTGTGTGCCACCATGCCCGGCTAATTTTTGTATTTTTAGTAGCCACAAGGGCAGGCTGGTCTCGAACTCCTGACCTCAAGCAATCCACCCACCTCGGCTTCCCAGAGTGCTGGGATTACAGGCGTGAGCCACTGCACCAGGCCTATTTTTTGATTTTTTTTAATAGGCCATTTTAAAGACTACCACCTAGAGCTTGTAACCTAATAGGACTGTGAAACATACACTGGTTAGCATCCTGGCACCAGCGCTGGGGTGAGTGCCACAGGAGAGGAGCCAAGTGAAGTGAGAGTAGAAAGAGTAAAAGAGAAGAGATCACATCTGGTTGAGTTAAACAGTAAACGTCAGTAGAGTGGAGGAGAAGACATTGGAAGATGAGGGCTAGAGAGAGCTACACTTTACATACAGTGAGACAGTATAGAGATATTAACAGCACGGAGTCACTTCAGGTAACTACAATTTTAAAACATGTGAATAGCTGCTTTTTCGTTGTTTGCCGAGTGCTACACAATGCTTCGGGCTAAACGTCAACACAGAAAGAAGCCCACCTCATTTGCAGACTCAGATGGTTTATGAAATTGAGACACCACCTGAAGATCACGACCCACACAGTCAAAGTGACTACATGGAAGACGAGTAACTGTAAAACCCCGTGAAAACAGATTGTTAACGCTAATAATGAAAAGAACTGTATTACAGGAACCTCAAACTGTCCTTTGATCAATAGACATGACGCATCAACATGCATTTTTCCAAGATTCCTGCTGATAATTGTGACCTTCGGTTACTTTATTTCATTTGATTTAATTCATTTGAGTGTTGTTCTCAGTCCTGCAGTCAAAACATGTTTTTATTATATGAAAATCTTCCTAGGTTGTTACCTAAAAAAATCCCCATTCTCTGGAAAGACAAGGCTATATAATTTTTCAACAGACTCTTTGCAGTTTTGACCTATGCTGGTTTCTGACCTATTAGAGAAGACATCATAGGACATTATTTAGGTAATAGAAGAATACAGAGAAAAAAGAGCCATTGGCATTTCTAAATAACGTTCCTGTGTTTTCTACTCTTAAGTGTAGGAGAGTAGGTGTTCGCAGACGCAGAGAAAGGGCATCTCCAAGGCCTCGGAGGAAACTTTTGATTTTATAAATAACTTGATGGTGGAAGGAAAACGCCACCCCGGTTCCCAAGCAGGCTCCACGCAGTCTCCATGGCCGAGTCCATTTCATCGCCGTCCTCTTCTCTCCTCCCGGCCGACTTCCAGCCGGTGCGGGAGTCGGGGCGCGCCCGGCAGTCCTCGCGCTGCGCCGCCCGCGCCGACGTGGCGGAGCGCACAGGTCGGCCGGGTCAGGTGGTTGGGTGACGCCCCGGGAAAGCGCTCCCGGCCGAGGGCGGGCGGCGCCGCCGCGCCCGACGCCTCTGGGGGTGGGGACTTCGCGGGAGTCGCCGGCGGAGGCGAGGAGGAGCTGAGCGCGGCGCGGTGGGAGATCCGAGCCGGAACGGGCTGCAGGCGGCGGGGGCGCAGAGGACGCGAGGCGGCGGGCGGGAGACATGGACCGCGGCGAGCAAGGTGAGGGCGCGGACCCCGGAGGCGCCGGGGCTCCCGGCGGGGCGCGGGCTCGGGCTCGGGCTCGGGCTCGGGCTCGGGCTCGGGCTCGGCGCGGGGCTGCGCGCGGCCCGGCGCCCGAGCAGGTGCCGAGCCTCCTGGGCCGGTGCCGCAAGTTGCATCTCCCGGATCCGGAATCCTGGGGCCCTGGAAGGAGCGGCTCTGGGCAGAGGGTGCCGCGTGTGTGAGCGAGTGTGATTGTGCATGTGTTGTGTGAGTGTGCGTGTGTGGGGGAGAGGGAGAGAAGGTTCTGGGAGGAGGCGAGGGGGCTATTGCCAGGCTTGCCGAGCTGGGGGCTGGCGGCCGTGATGCGCTCTGGGTGGAAAGCCGCGTGAGGGGAGCACGGCGCCGCCAGCTCCTGCAAGTAACTGGAACCGGGAACCGAGGACCGTGGGTCGTTCTCGACCCTCCAGGTGGGAAACCCCCCTCTCCCTCATAAATTAAGACTTTCAGTTCTCTTCTAAGTTCAGGTGGTT
This sequence comes from Alouatta palliata, assembly GCA_004027835.1. Classification (NCBI taxonomy): domain Eukaryota; kingdom Metazoa; phylum Chordata; class Mammalia; order Primates; family Atelidae; genus Alouatta; species Alouatta palliata. The sequence goes on along the minus strand of PVKV010010461.1, from coordinate 50,391 downwards.
AGGATTTTTGGTGGCGTTTGATCCCATGGAGGGTTTGGGAGGCAGATATTTATACTAGGAACCCCCAAATTGTGCAGTGGTGTCTGTGGGTTTATGTGAGGGAAGAGAGCTTTTCGTAGGAAGGGTGAAATCCCACAACACAAAACCTTCAGTCTCATTTACCATAGCGTTGGGTGCACTCGTTTCTGAAAGTAACTCAAGTGAGATTGACCCCGAATAGAGCAATAGTGGGACATGGTTTTCAGATTTAAATATTGTTTCATCTGAGAAATCTCTGCTGATCATAAGCCAGTGACTGTACGCAGATGTGCGTGGCACACTTTTAAAAAGATACATAAATGCTGAAAAAGTAACAAGGTAGGTAATCTTAAGCGAGGATAGGAATCACTCCTGTTTTGAGCCCTGACACGAGTTCTCATGTATTGCTTATTTCCCACCATATTCCAAATATACTATCCTGTACTTTACTTTTTTCTTTTTTGAGACTCCCTCTTTTTTTTTTTTTGAGTCTCGCTCTGTTGCCCAGGCTGGAGTGCAAGGGCGTGATCTCAGCTCACTGCAACCTCCGCCTCGCCGGTTCAAGCAATTCTCCAGCCTCCCGAGTAGCCTGGGATTACAGGCGCGTGCCACCACTCTTCAATTTTTATATTTTTGATAGAGACGGGGTTTCACTCTTAGGTCCTGACCTCCGGGGATCAGCCCACCTTGGCCTCCCAAAGTGCTGGGATTACAGGCGTGAGCCACTGCGCCTGGACTGTACTTTACTTTTGATTACTTGTAAGATACAATCTTTGGAGTCTTTCAACTCTTCCCTCCTTCCCCTCAAATTAATTTCACACTTAACACGAGTGCTTATAAACATTACATACAATATGCTTTATACGTATACATTACCTATGTAATGTATATATACACATACATGTTATCTAAATTACAATATGCTTTATATGTATACATTACCTATGTAATGTATATATACACATACATGTTATTATCTACATTTTAAGCTTCTTGAGGTTAGAAACATATTTCATCTTTGATTGTCCTTAGTTGGGTAACATGATGACTTGCACATAGTAGACATGCAAATGTTTGAGTCAGAAAGCTTGTCACATGTCTTGTATGTATTGTTAGATGGCTTAGGGGCCACCATGTAAGTCAGCATTATGTCTGTCTGGTTTTCAATGGGAGCGACGCAGGATGAGGGAGATGTGACGACAAACGTGTCCATGCATATTTGTATACTGATCTGTTACTAATCTCTTTTACATTGTTGTTTAACATAATGATGTTTTTAGAATAACTGTGGTACTTGTCAAAGTAGATTACATGGCTGTGTTTTACTTATGTGAGTGGAGTACCTAGTGTTAATAGAGTTTGTGTTCTAGCTTGGGTGGTTAAGAGTCACGGTCATTAGTAGCACTGCAGTATTCCAACTTGCTAACACATTTTGTGTAGTTTTTAATAGGACTAGTTTAAGTGTCTAATTCTAAGACATTTTTTCACATCTTTAGCTTGTGAGATGAGTCTTTTTTTGTCTATAATTTTCCTTTATTTTCTTTGGTTGAGGTGGAGGACGCTGCTCGGAATGAAAGAGGAGGCCCCTGCCTTAGGAGGGTCAGTTCATTTACTCCTAAGCTTTGCTGTGTTAGAACCACGTGGCTAAGGCTGGGTATGGTAGCTCATGCCTGTAATCCGAGCACACTGGGAGGCGAGGCAGGCAGATGACTTGAGGCCAGGAGTTTGACACCAGCCTGACCAACAAGGTGGAACCCTGTCTCTACTGAAAATACAAAAATTAGCTGGGTAGGGTGGCACTGGCCTGTAGTCCCAGCTGTTCGGGAGGCTGAGGCAGGGGAGTCATTTGAAACTGGGAGGTGGAGGTTGCAGTAAGCCAAGATCAACCCACTGCACTCCGGCCTGGGTGACAGAGACTGTCTTAAAAAAAATAAATAAATAAAAAACAAATCCACCTGGCCATTCCTTACTCTTGCTTCCATCTGCCTACCTGCCTTTTCATCTTTGTTACCAGTGCATACAGTAGATGCTCAGAAATGTGTTGACTGCCTAAGATGAGTGAGGAAGGTGTCCAAGAGCAGGCCCCAGCCATGGTAACCTCTGTGTTCCTCCAAATCCATCTCTTGTTTCCCACTTTCTCCTGTTTTTTTTTCCCTCTCTATTCTCAAGAAGCAGAACTCTGTGGTTAGCCAGACAGTTGCTGATAAGGCTGTGCTGGGCTTGGAGGGTAAGATTACATGGAAGATCTTTGAACTAGTAGAGTGGATGACTCAGTCTTAAATGAATCTGGAGCAAGACTCCTGCCTTAAGCTGAAAAAGGCAGAACCTGGGATTTTAAACCTGATGTTCACTGGCAGATTCTGTTGGCTGAAATAAGGTTTATCAAACTCTGTGATTGCCTCCTGAATTGTGATTTTGGCAACATATTTAAAACCAAATCAGAAAAATTGAGGATTTGTTGAACTTTTAATAGTTATTAATGTACATGGAGTTTTCTTACATTTGTCCTTAAAAAAAAATTCCATTGAAACTCCAGATGCAAAATTAAATGCCCTACCTCTTATTTTAAATGCATTTATCTGTTGAAAATGCCTTTTTAAACCTTCTTATGTGAAGTTATCAAAAAATCTGTTCCTGCTGCTGACTATACTTAACAGAGCTGGAAGATTTTAAAATAAACACTGAGTTTTCCTTATGTTTTCAACCACCAGTATTCTAGTACTCTGTAGTATCAGGCCCAGATTCTGTTGTTTTTCTACTTTCTCTCATACCTAGGACTTGAATACAATACTTGGCTTATAGTGAGAGTTCAGTGAACATCAAATGATTTAAAATACCTTAAATTGCATAATGCCTTTCAGGAGTTTCCCCACATTAAGCTCAGTGCAGCACATTTACTGTGTGTGGTATTTCCTACTTTGAGAGAGCAGAACCGCTAACTAGAGCATACATTGTGTAGAAAACCCTCCTGTCTTTTCTGGAGCTGAATAAATATTTATACTTGAGTACTCTCATGTTAGTCATAACCTTTAGTTTAGCACTGTTATATAGAAGTGACAGTCACCTAGCCCACGACGCATTATACTAGTTTGAATTTAAAAAAAATTTATTATTTTAAGGGGAAAAGGAATGGTTACTGGGGCCAAATATCTGTGAAGAGAGGAAAGTCTTCAAAAAAAAGAATAACACAATAATATGTCACTATCATTTTAACATTGTAATTGTGCCTTAGAAATAAATGACGGAAATGTGGGGTGTCACTGATTTAAAAGTAAAGCAAATGTAGAGAATATTGGATAACAGTTTTGAGGGTCTGCTTGCAAGTCTCTGGGTGTGACCCACCCAGGCTGTTAATTTATTTGGTCTGCAGTTTCTCGATGTCCATATGGTGCTGATGTCTTTGTTAGCTCTTCTTCACTTCCTGCATTTATTTTTATGTGGCAGCCTGCCTAGTCCCTAGGGGAAAAGCTGAGTGGTAGGAGGGGTTGCGATCTTTCAGCAAGATTTCAAAAGAATAATGTATGCGTGTAATAAAAACAAATATACTCACGGTGCAAAACAAAAAAAGAACACCCAAATCCCTGGAACTTTTGTGCTACTGAGCGTTTTGTGGTAGGCTAAGGTTATTTTCCTTTTGGGGTTAATTATTTCTGCTTTAATTATTGACTGTTGTAAAATCTCTCTTCTGAGACATTCCCAAATTTTATTTAAACTAGTGGGTACCAGCTGTACTGAAACCATAATTTTAGCTATGTATTTTTATTAGCACAATGTTTCCAAGGGATTAAGAAATTTTAATATCTAGTGGAAGTTTAAAAAAAGTTAGAATGTAAGAATACCTTTTGGAACCTAAGAATAGTTGTCCATTTTAGAAAAATCAGAAATATTGATGGAATAAAAAGAAAATAACCCAGTCCTACTCTGAGAATGAGAAATCATAGTTAGCATATTGATTTATACCTGTTCATGTATCTGTGCTTTAAACAAATCACAATTTTTTTTTTTTTTTTTTTTTTTTTTTTTGTTTTTTTGTTGAAGTGTCGCTCTGTTGCCCAGGCTGGAGTGCAGTGGCATGATCTCAGCTCACTGCAACCTCCGCCTCCTGGGTTTAAGCAGTACTCCTGTCTCAGGCTTCCAAGTAGCTGGGACTACCGGTGCATGTCACGATGCCAGGATAATTTTTTTGTGTGTTTAGTAAAGACGGGGTTTCACCATATTGATCAGGCTGGTCTCAAACTTCTGACCTCAGGTTATCTGCCCACCTCGGCCTCCCATAGTGCTGGAATTACAGGCGTGAGCCACCGCACCTGGCCAACAAATTACAAAATTTCTTACTGAATATTGCATTTTATAACTTGCCCTTAAAAAAGAAGCCTGAGTGTATTTTAAAAATACACTTCAACATTATTTTGTCTAGTGTAATCAGGTAATTAATGTGCATGATACAAAATTCAAAATGACTAAAAGGTTATAAATTATAAATAAATCTCGCTCCCATTTCTGTCTCCTAGGCCATTTCTCTTGGGTGACAACCAGTTTCTTCTCTATACATTCAGAGATTCTATGTATATATGTATACATACACATGTTTAAAGCATGGATAAGTATGTGAGTGTGTGATAGAAACTATAACACATAAATTGTTCAGCACCTTTCTTCACTTAAATATGGTATAGGTTTTAGAAATCATTCAACATAAGGTTATATAGAACAGCTCCATTTTTTTTTTTTTTTTGAGACGTAGTTGCTCTCTGTTGCCCAGGCTGGAGTGCAGTGGTATGATCTTGGCTCCCTGCAACCTCTGCCTCCTGGTTTTAAGCGAGTCTCCTGCCTCAGCCTCCTGAGTAGCTGTGACTACAGGCATATGCCTCCACACCCTAATTTTTCTGTTTTTGTAGAGACACGGTTTTGTCATGTTGGCCAGGCTGGTCTCGAACGCCTGGCCTCAAGTGATCTGCCCACCTCAGCCTCCCAGAGTTATGAGATTACAGGTGTGAGCCGCCGCACCTGGCCTAGAGCAGCTCCATTGTTAATGACCATTTATATGTATTTATTTATAGATGTAACATTTTATTTACTGTGACAGACAATATTTAACTTGTTCCCTATTGATGGACATTTACATTTTTCCTTGTAGGGGAGGAGAAATTCCTCCCTACTCTTTTAGGGTTTCTAGTGAGGCCTAGGAATTAAACCAACAGGAGATAGATTAACAGGAGAAAAGTATGCAGATTTTATTTAGTACTGTTTACATAATACATACTTTTTACTCTCATAAGAGGAATGAAAACTCAAGGAAGTGGCTTGGCCTGATTGATTATATACTAGGTCAGAAAAAGAGTGGTGACTGTGGAAAACTAGGAAGGTAAGGTTTAGTTTAGCGAGGTCTGTTTATGCAGATTTCTCTGGGCTTGGACTTCCTGTGATAAGAATGTTTCTTTCCTCCTGGGAGAGGGAGGACATCTTTCATACGGGAGCTTCGTCTTCTGCTTTCAGGAAAAAGAGAGGAAGTTTGGGTGCCCTTATTACACCTGCTTACTCTTACAAGTGCCTTTAGCCCAAAAGAATCAGCATGCTAAAATGGAATGTTTTGAGATGTTGTGTCCTGAACTCCTTCACCCTGATATTTTGCTGTTAAAACAAAGCAGCAGCAAGTGTGTGTGTATGCAAGTCATTCCATAAAAATGCCAGTGTGTCTGTAGGAAGAATTCTTAGAAGAATGTGGCTGTTCAATTTTGATAGTGCCAAATTCTGCTCCGTAGAAGTGGTGCCAGTTATACTTCCACCAGCATGTGTGAGTGTCTGCTTTCCCATGCCATGTGGCCAGGATATTGCCACACTTTTCCATCGTTGCTTGTCTTATAGGGCAAAAATGGTTTCTCAGTATATGTCTTACTGCATGTATGTAATATAAAGGTGATTTACTTCTTTTGATATGTTTACAATCTACAATGCATTTTCTGTGAAATGTCAGGCCATATCTTTTGCCAATTTTTCTATTGTATTTTTTTTCTTGTTTTATCGAATGTGGCCCCTGTTCACGAGATGAGTTCTTAATATTTTTTTCTAGTTTGTCATTCCTTTTTTGAATTTGTAGTGATTTTTTTTTTTAACTAAAAAGAAATACTAATAGCTCTCTTTCTCTTTTTTTTTTTTGAGACAGCATTTCCCTCTGCCACCCAGGCTGGATTGCTGGAGTGCAGTGGTGTAATCTCTGCTCACTGCAACCTCTGCCTCCCAGGTTCAAGCAATTCTACTGGTTCGGCTTCCCAAGTAGCTGGGATTACAGGTGTGTGCCACCACACCTGGCTAATTTTTGTATTTTTTAATAGAGCTGGGGTTTCGCCACGTTGGCCAGGCTGATCTCGAACTCCTGGTCTCAAGTGATCCACCCGCCTTGGCCTCCCAAACTGCTGAGATTACAGGAGTGGGCCACCACACCCAGCCTAACTAATGGCTCTTTTCATTTATGGATTCAAGCTTTTGAATCATTCCTAGAAATGCCTTCCTCACTTTGAGTTTATGTTTTTCCGGTTTTATTTTTTACATTTAAATCTTTCCTTCATTTGGAGTTTATTTTCATAATAACGTGTGAGGTATAAATCTTAACACCTCCACATCCAATTGGCCACCCAGCCACCCAACACCTTTCATTGACTAATGTCTCTTTCCTCTATTGATTTGAAATACCACTGTTGTCATGTACTAAATGTCTACATTCTTTTCTCTTTATCTGTATGTTCACTGCCAGCAGCTAAACCTAGTTTAAGTTACTATGGCTTCATAAAATGTAAAAATGTCTGGAAGGGCTAGTTTCCTCTGATGACTCCATTTTTTCTTCTGTCAGTTTTTTTCTAGCTATTCTTGCCAGACTTTATTTCCAAATGAACCTTACAATCAACTTATCTAGGTGAAAATTCAACAAAAATCATGCTGGCAGATCTTTTTTCTTTTTCTTTTTCTCTTTCCTCCCCTCTTTCCCCTTTCTGTCTGTCTGTCTATCTGTCTGTCTCTCTGTCCCTCTGTCTCTCTCTCTTAATTAGAATTTGGTCGATTTCTTTATTCATTGTCCCAATATATGTTCATTAGGATCATACTATATATATTACATGTACAATTTTGTATTTTGTTTTGGATATTATTTGATAATAGGAATTTTACCACATCATTTAAAAAAAAGTTTCCCCAGACTATAATTTTTGATGATTGTACTCTTCCACTATTTAAATATTTATTTAACTCTTTCTCTCCTGGAGTAAGATTGTATTCCATTTTAGCCATGATATTGCTTTAAGAGAAATTGTTTTAAGATAAATTTTCATAGACAGGGCAAAGAATGTGAATATAATGCCTTTTGACGCCTGTTACTGAATCTCATTCTGGAAAACATAACTGTCGTTGCCTTTTTTTTTTCTTGTGGTAAAAAACACAGAACACAAAATTTACCATCTTCATCATTTTTAAATGTACAGTACAATAGTGTTAAATGTATATACCTTGTTGTGCAACAGATCTCTGGAACTTTTTCATTTTCCGAAATGGAAACTCTGTACTCCGTGAACAACAGCTTCCCAACTTCCCCATTTCTCCATCCACCACCCCTGGCAACAATCATGGAAACTATGATTTTATGAGTTTGATACTTTAGATACCTCAGAGAAGTGGAATCATGTAGGATTTGTCTTCTAGTGATGCTTATTTTACTTGGCATGATATCGGGGCTCATCCATGTTGTAGCATGTGACCCAATTTCCTTCTTAAGGCTGAATACTATTCCATTGTATGTATGTACTACATCTATCCATGGACATTAAAGTTGCTTCCACATCTTGGCTGCTGTGAATAATGCTGTAACGAACATGAGTGTGCAAATACTTCTTTGAGAGCCTGTGTTCACTTCTTTTAGCTGTATACCCCGAGGTGGGATTGCTGGATCGTATAGTAGTTCTGTTTTAGTTTTTTGCGGAGCCTCCATACTGTTTTCCATAATGGCTTTACCAGTTTACATTTGCACCAGTAGTGCACAAGGATTCTAGTTTCTCTCCATGTTTATCAACACTTTTTATTTCCTGTTTTTTGTTTTGTTTTGTTGTGTTGTGTTGTGTTTTGAGATACAGTCTCACTCTGTCACCCAGGCTGGAGTGCAGTGGCTCAATCGTCAGCTTACTGTAACCTTGACCTCCTGGGCTCAGGTGATCCTCCTGCCTCAGACTCCCAAAGTGCTGGAATTACAGGTGTTGAGCCACTGTGCCAGACTGTTTTGCCTGTTTTTGATCAGATTAGTTGTTGAGTTGTAGGACTTTTTTATATATATGTTCTGGATATTAACCCCTTATTGGGTGTTTGGTTTGCAAATATTTTCTCTTATTACATAAATTGCCTTTTTGTTATCTTTTTTCCCCCCTCTTTTTTTTTTTTTTTTAAGAGACAGTCTTTCTCTGTTGGCCAGGCTGGAGTGTAGTGATGCAATTCTAGCTCACTGTAACCTTGAACTCCTGGGCTCAAGCAGTCCTTCTGCCTGAGTCTCTCTAGTCATTTCCTTTAAAAAAAATTCCAAAGCTAATAGGCTTCAATTTGCCTGTTTCCTAGACGGGTTATAGATGTTATTAGCCTTTTGTATGTCCGTCTTGAGATTGTTACTTGTCTGCTTTTTACAATTGGGATCTTAGTGTGTCTTGCCTTCTCATTGTTCTCCACCACCTTCCTTTTCCATGGCAAACATTTACTTTTTCTATTTTGCTTATCATTTTGGTTATGTTGGATCTTTTAATGTTATTTTTATTAACAAAATACAGTATTAAGAGCATATATTTTCTAGGTGATATTTTGAGGGTAATTTGCATGGCTTTGTGCGGCTTTCAGTACTTCTTTGTGTCATCTCTATTTAGACACATAATTGGTACTAAAAATAGTGATTTCAGACAGCCTATTAATTTACATGCCTTGGCTTATAAGCATGGTGAGTGTGTTTATGTTACAGCTATACAAATAGAAATGCCAGTTTAAAAAATTATGTAAGGCTGGGCACAGTGGCTCATGCCTATAATCCCAGCATTCTGGGAGGCTGAGGTGGGCAGATCACTTGAGGTCAAGAGTTCGAGACCAGCCTGACCAACATAGCAAAACCCCATCTCTACTAAAAATATAAAATTAACCGGGCGTGGTGGTACATGTCTGTAGTCCCAGCTACTCAGGAGGCTGAGGCAGGAGAACTGCTTGAACCCAAGAGGCAGAGGTTGCAGTGAGCCAAGATCATGGCACTGCACTTCAGCCTGGGCAACAGAGAGAGATTCTGTCTCAAAAAAAAAATTATATAAAATATATTCTTGATAAGGTTTTGGATTGGAAACTTATTAACAGGATAAAATTTCACCCATTTTATCCTTAGTTTATTTGGAGGCATTGCGGTGTAGAAAAGGAGCTTATGGTCCAATAGGAGTGTTTAAGAAATACAGATCATAGTTTATCCAACCCGCTAGAATCTGTACTTGGCTAGAAATAGCGTCACTAGAATAGGAGACTGCCTTACATTCCCAGCATGCAGTTCAAGTATGTATGTAGTAGGTACTTCGTAAGTATTTCTCATACTGCACATATATCAATCAAAAAGACTTATAGCATTAATAGAGTCAGATGGGTTTGGATAGAAAAGATGAAGAATTAGAGAAGGAACATGGTTTGGCAGGGAGATAGGAATATATGTTCTAAATATGCTTATATCTTATATACAATTACTGAAAACCTGATCTGTGAATAGAAGCCACATTGGTACTTTGCTTCTGAGGTATGTATGTAAGAATGTGTGTGTATACATAGGTAGAAGACACAGTGTTGGTTAAATTTTTATTCTTGAAAGGATATTGGACATAGTGCTCAATAAATACTTCATAAACACATTTTTAATGCTGTTCTATTGAAGTTAGTTTTTTAGTTTTTTTTTTTTTGGAACAGAGTCTTGCTCTGTTGCCCAGGCTGGAGTGCAGTGGTGCGATCTAGGCTCACTGCAACCTCCATCTCCTGGACTCAAGTGATTCTTGTGCCTCAGCCTCCCAAGTAGCTGGGACTATAGGCATGCGCTACCACGCCTGGCTAGTTTTTTTGTTAGTAGAGATGGAGTTTTGCCATGTTGCCCAGGCTGGTCTCAAACTCCTGAGCGCAGACAGTCCACCTGCCTCGGCCTCTCAAAGTGCTAGAATGACAGGCGTGAACACCTGGCAGGTTATTTACTTCTAATGTATTCTGAGCCTAGGAGATATGGATGGTCTTAGCACATTTTAGTAGTAGTTTTTAAAAAACGCATTTGAGAAGGGCAAGTAGTATGTTCACAGTAGTGGAAAGTGCTTGCTACTAGTAAACCAGAACAAAAATTCTGTAAAGAGGGAAAAATGCAGGGCCGGGCGCAGTGGCTCTCGCCTGTAATCCCAGCACTTTGGGAGGCCGAGGCGGATGGAGTTCGAGACCAGCCTGACCAACATGGTGAAACCTCGTCTCTACTAAAAATACAAAAATTAGCTGGGCATGGTGGCACACACCTGTAATCGCAGCTACTCAGGAGGCTGAGGCAGGAGAATTGCCTGAACCTGGGAGGCGGAGGTTGCAGTGAGCCAAGATCCTGCCACTGCACGCCAGTCTGGGTGACAGAGTGAGACTTTGTCTCCAAAAAAAAAGAAAAAGAGGGAAAAATGCAAACATTTTGCCTGCCTGAGCCAATTAGCAAAGAGATGATCAGCCTTACATTTCAGTATGGAAGTTGGAATATTCGGTATGGAATATGATTTTATTAGAACCCAGAATGATCATGATGATGATACCACATGACTTTTCAGAGCTCTTAGTAACTTTTCTACATATTATCTTGTTTCAGTCTTTCATTGCTGCAGGGAAGTAGGACCGGTACATTTTCATTTTATATATGAGGAAACATAATCTGAATGGTCAGACGTACTCTGCTGGAGTACGTCAGTGGAGAGCTCTACAAAACTTTGTCCCAAATCTGTTGTCTCTAAGACAATAATCTGGAGTCCAAGAAAAATTTAAACAATTTTTTTTTTTGAGATGGCGTCTTGCTCTGTCACCCAGGCTGGAGTGCAGCAGTGTGATCACAACTCACTGCAGCCCTGACCTCATGGGCACAAGCAATCTTCTGACTTAAGCCTCCTGAGTAGCTGGGACCACAGGCACACACCAACCACGCCTGACTCATTTTTTTTTTATTATTTGTAAAGGCAAGGTCTTACTCTGTTGCCCAGGCTGGTTTCGAACCCCTGGGCTCAAGTGATCCTCCTGCCTCGGCCTCTCAAATTGCTGAGATTACAGGTATGAGCCACTCCCTATTATACCACATAAAAGTTGCATACAGTCTTCTTTTCCTTGCAAAGGTGTTGTTCAAAAGCATAGTACAGCTGTGGTAGAAACCCTGGAAAGGAACACCAAGTGGTGTATCTGTGCCAGAATCTGGCCTGCATGTCTGATCTTGTGTATTAGAACTAATCATAAATGTTTAGGGCAGAGAATGCTGAACCTGAAGTCACATCAAGGTTCAAAATTTGGCTTCATCATTTTCTGGTCGTGAGACATTGGATAAGTCACAAAACTTTTCTGAGGCTGATATCTCATATATGTGTGAAAGGTACAAATCTGTTACTACTACTGGTGCTCAATAGATACTGATTTTTGAAACTGAATATTAGATATTTCTGTAAAAGGCTAACTCAGTGGTTCTCAGTTCAAACGAAACCTTTTATTTCTTTAGAGACAAGAGTGATAGGATGCCTGCTCTCAGGCTCATAGGCCAGTCTGGAGAAGCAAACATACAACTAGGCTGCCATAGCAGAGTGGATGTTGTGAGGAGTTTATAACCGTGACTGGGGAGGAAGTGAGCAACCCTGGCAGGGGTCTTCAGAAAAGAGTTCCCAAAGTGGGTGACCTTTGAACTTGGAAAGCTGCTATGGACTGAATGTTTGCATCCCCCCACCCCCCATTATCCAACACTCCCGCAGTGGTAGGTAATGCTGAAAGATTTGGGTTCCATGGATGGCGGGGGGGTGGAGTTGAGGAGAATTGGGGTGGGGTTGAAGAGGGGTAGGGTGGGGTGGAGGAGAGTGGGAGGGCTGGTGCAATGGATGCCAGGCCTGTGGGAACAGCGGAATGATAAAAGAAGGCAACCGAAAAGGAACATTCTTTAGAGAAGTCATGGGTGTTTTAAAGGGAAATTTGGATTAAGTGATGGATTAATTTGGATTAATTTGCTTGATGAAATTTGGATTAATTTGCTTGTCTATGCTGAATGTTGTTTTTAGTTCCTTAGCAGAGAGGAACTTGTTTGGTATTTGCGTGTGTTTGTAAAATGAGAGCAGAAACCAGAGGCAAGGGAGGATAACTGGATTTGCTATGCCTGTGCATGCCACTGGTTTTAATTAAGATGCTTTTAATGCAAAATTTATTTTAATAGTGATAGCGTAGAGTTTGACCTTCAAGAAACTCAAGTCTGTAAGCAGTAATTCACTTTAATGTGTAAGAGCCTTGCAGAGAATAAGAGCGTATTAAATATTTGCAGAGTGAAAGTATTGTGTTTTCTCTGGGTGGTACTATAGCCAGAGAAGCAGTTTAGTCTAGAGGTGACATTTGAGTGAAACTGTGGTAACGTTGTGATTTTAGAATTTTAGCCAGCGATTTCTAAGGGCCAACCTGAAGTTGTGTTTGCTTTCATCGTGCTGTGGGACTGATTTGTGCAGCTTCTGGATTTGTTCACTATTCTCGCTCAGGTTCTCTTGAGCAACGATTTTCATTCCAGAACTGCAGTTCCCCAACCTTTTTCTTCAGGTCATTGTTGAAGGGGAAACCTGTCTGCCAAGCCTGCCTCTCATGGTGTCTTTATAATGAATTGACACTGCTGATTGTGTCAGAGATTCATTGAAAATTCTGACTGATAGTAAAGAGAACTTGGTAGATTTTTCTTGGTTTAGGACTTTTATTTTTCCCAGGATTACTATCCTTTCCCAAACTTACTTCCTTTTTTTTTTTTTTAGCCTTCAAGGGGGGCCTCTGGTTCCAAGAGCCCTGTCTTCCCCTGGGTTGGGCTCTGGCTAGGGCTGTGGTCACTGGTTACTGCAGATGACACTCTCTTGACTGGATTATTAATTTCATCATGATGACTATAGATATTAAATTTGAAAAGTAGTGATGAGGCAGCCAGCTTTTCAGAGTGCACTTTATGAATTCCCTCCAATCCAAAGTGGAGCAGGACCCTCAAGTCACGGGTTAGACTTGTTATTATTAAATAATCAGTTCAATTTTGGCAAAGAGCAGTCTCCCTTTCTGGTTGCCTTCCTTTGCCATTCCCCTGTTCCTGCAGGCCTGGAATCCACTGTACCAGCCCTCCCATTCTCCTCCACCCTACCCTTCTCCTCTTCAACCCCATCCCAGTTCTCCTCTACTCCACCCCAATCCACGGAGCGCAAATCTCTCAGCATTACCCACCACTGCTTCTTATCACCAAATCATCTGGTGTCTACTCTTCCCTCTCAGTCTACTTGGCATCCCCACAGCCTTTGGAAGTCCAGCACTCCATTTCTTAATTCGTATCTTCCTTTCGCCACTGAGATGTTCACATTCCACGCTGATTTCTCCTTGTGTTCTGTTCTTTTCCTGGGCCATCTAAACAGCTTAATAGTTTCAAATATCACACATCCTCAGGTGTCACAAACCTTGCTACCCAGCTCAGCTCTTTCTCTTAAAAATCCGTATGTCACTCCTGAATCTACCCACATCGACATCCCACAAGGACTTTGTGATGGTTTTACAGCGTGTTCACACATTCACTAATATTCCTTCCTCCAAAAGGTGTTATTTTCTTTTTGAGACGAAGTTTCACTCTTGTTGCCCAGGCTGAAGTGCAGTGGCATGATCTTGGCTCACTGCAACCTCCGACTCTCGGGTTCAAGCGATTTTCCTGCTTCAGCCTCCCAAGTAGCTGGGATTACAGGCGCCTGCCACCATGCCTGGCTAATTTTTGTATTTTTTTTTTTTTTTAAGTAGAGACAGGGTTTCACCATGTTGGCCAGGTTGGTAAGAACTCCTGACCTCAAATTATCTGCCTGCCTCAGCTTCCCAAGGTGCTGGGATTACAGGTGTGAGCCACCGCGCCTGACCCAAAAGGTGTTCTGATTCTCCTCTCCTTGAATATGGGCTGGCCTTTGTGACACATTTCTAAGTATAGAATGATACAGAGTGACACCCTGTGACTTCCAAAGCTAGGCCATAAAAAGCCACATGAGGGCTTGTGCTGCCTCTCTTGGAACTCCTGCCTTGAGAGCCCTGAGCTAACATGTGAGAAGCCTGGGAACCCTGAGGCTGCACGCTGGAGACCACAGAGACAGAGGCAGGTGCCAGGAAAACTCAGTTGCTGCGTCTTCTTAGTGTCAGTAGCCCCTCATGTGAGCGGGTGCACCATCAGATACCCCCAGCCTCAATCTTCAAGCCCCCCCCAGCAGAAGCTGACTGAAGCAGAGAGTAGCTGTCCCCACCAAGCCATGCCCAAACTGCACTACTGTGACCATAATAAATGCTGTTGTTTTAAATCACTAAGTTCTGGGGGTAGCTTGTTATGCACCAGTGGATAACTGGAACAGACCTTAAATACGATGTACCCCCCAAACAGATGCCTCATCTCTATCTCTTCATTCACTCCTCTTTCCATATTTTCTATCTCAGTAACTTCTCTATTCAATCTGAAAGCTTTTCTCTAGTCTTCTTTTTCCTCAGATGACTTGAGTTCCCCTTCACTGCTCAACATCTGACTATTCCAACCCAAGGGGCTTGGAGAAATTCAGTACCCACACCCTGTGACACCTCCTGCCTGGTTTGAGGATTCATAAATGCCTTTTTGCCCTCTTATACCTCTGCATTCTTGCACATGCTGAATCTTCTTCGTAAATTTCTTTCCTTACCATTCTCTTTATTCTCTCACCACCTCAAATCACTGGAATAGGGAGGCCCAAGGAGAGGGAGAGAAATGGAGGAACGGCCTGTCAGTAGAGCAGTCAGAACACACACATTTATTGATTAAATTTGCTGTTTTATGTGAGCATGGTTCATGATGCATCAAAACAATTACAGTAGCCGGGCGCGGTGGCTCACGCCTGTAATCCCAGCACTTTGGGAGGCCGAGGCGGGTGGATCACGAGGTCAAGAGATCGAGACCATCCTGGTCAACATGGTGAAACCCCGTCTCTACTAAAAATACAAAAATTAGCTGGGCGTGGTGGCACGTGCCTGTAGTCCCAGCTGCTTGGGAGGCTGAGGCAGGAGAATTGCTTGAACCCGGGAGGCAGAGGTTGCGGTGAGCCGAGATCGCGCCATTGCACTCCAGCCTGGGTAACAAGAGTGAAACTCCGTCTCAAAACAAACGAACAAACAAACAAACAAACAAACAAAAAACAATTACAGTAGTAACATCAGGCCGGGAACAGTTGTTTGCACCCGTAATCCTAGCTACTTGGGAGGCTGAGACAGGAGGATTGCTTGAGCCTGGGAAGTGGAGGTTGCAATGAGCTGAGACTGTGCCACTGCACTCCAGCCTGGGTGACAGAGTGAGACCCTGTCTTAAAAAAAAAAAAAAAAAACCAACCAAAAAAACCCTAAAAAACAATTACAATGGTAGCATCAAAGGTATTTCATCATAGATCATTGTATACATAATTTATGTATGATTTATGTCTTTTATTATATTTTGTTATGCAGGAATGATAGAAAAAAACCCTGAAATGGATTCTCTACTTTGTTTATTAGTTAATTTCATTGCTACTTCAAAGCTAATTTAGGTTTTTTTTTTATGGCGTATATGTCGTAATTCAAAGTGTAGAAGAAACATTTTGAATTATTAATTGAGAATTTAACAAATCATGCTTTGTTAGTTTAGCAATTTGAGTTTCTCTGTGTGAATTTTGGGCCAAGGAGAAACATACAGAAGCCATAGCAGCTTTCCCTTTTCTTGGTTCAAAGGTGCCATAATTTAAAAACTTATTAGAAGATGAAGAGGACATTTTATTTTCTTTCTCAAAGGGAGAAGGAAGCACACAGTGAGTCAACTGCAGTTCAAATCTGGTGCCATTCCAGGACGTAGACCTCTGTCATATTGTCATCTCCACCTTGGACGTTGCGCACATTGGCCACCAGCAAGGGTTTGACTACTGAGAGCCTCACGTCTGTGCAGAGCTCAGGGAGGCTGCAGGCTGGACCTGCCTCTTCCATAGGAGTCGCGGGAGCCCTCCTGATACTCCCCACCGGGGACAACAGGGCCCCTGGCTTCTCTGTCTCTCTTGCTTTTCCTGACCAAGTTGCCTGCCCATGCAGTCACCTTTTAGCTTTTGATGATAATATGTACTTTTTTAGAATTTTTAAGGTGTGTTCATTTTCCTTCCAGCATTCCTACCTCGTAGCCTTATTTTGTGTACTGAACAAAAGGAATATGTGAGTGTGTCCTTTACAGTAGGGCAAGTTCTGCTCATCCTTTTTGTAGAGGTTGGAAAAGGTGAGTAAAAGGATGCAGAGGAAGAGACAGGGATGGTTTGGGCCTTTCTGGTATTGAAGAGTTTGAGATTCTTAGTTGTTTTCAACCAGTACTATGTGGAAAG
This sequence comes from Alouatta palliata, assembly GCA_004027835.1. Lineage (NCBI taxonomy): Eukaryota > Metazoa > Chordata > Mammalia > Primates > Atelidae > Alouatta > Alouatta palliata. The sequence goes on along the minus strand of PVKV010010461.1, from coordinate 33,739 downwards.
GAAGATATTTTATTTGGCAGTGATACCAACATTGAAAGAGTGTTTCCTAGGGCCTGACTCCTGCCAAGCACCTGTGGGCAGCAAATGCCCTATTTGCCCCTCACATGAGCCCTGGGCAGATGTATTTTCCTTTTCCTGTTTTACTGATGAGGGAGTTTAAAGTTTAGGGAGATTAAGGAACTCCCTAACGTCATAGAGTTTATTGCCAATATTTTGCTGCTTCTCCACAATATATAGAGAGATCTTACCTTAAATGAGTTTGTTACAGATGTAAATTTGCCAAAATGGAAGTGATTCATGTAATAATACCAAGTCTCAAATGTCGGGGTTTTAGCTTTGAATTATTAACCTCTAGTAGAATGTTATGATGCCAGTGTAGCCAAAAAAGAAAAATAAAAGAGAAAAAGTCTTGCTTTTGCTGATTTTTAAAAGTGCCTGAACCTAGGAGGGGAGAAGGCAATAGCAAGATGTGGAAAGTGCTGGGAAGGAAGCATTCTGCTCACCCCTGTCCAGCCTTCTTGAGGGATCATTGCTCCCTTTGAGGAAGTCGTTTTTCCCACCAAAGCAGTACACTCTGCTTCTTCCAAGGGAAGCCAACGGGCAGCCCACTGTGCAGGCCCCATGTGTTGGAAACAGCTGTGGCACCATTAACTTCCTTCGGTTCCTCGAGCATTGCAGTCAAAAGCAGCTGTACTTAATGTAGTTTGTATTTTCCTATGCTTGAATAATGCTTTATCATTTTCTGCTTAAGTTACACATAACCTTAGTGGAGAAACCTGTGAAAGCATAGAAGTAAGACATTTCTTTGTAATTAAAAAAAAAACCTAGTAACCTCAGTCCTCTCCTCCCACATTTGTTAGTGTAAGAGTCTTCTTTTATGTAGTATACATATAAATTCAGGTTCACATATGCTGTTGGAAACATAAACACATTCTAATGAAGGTAAAAACTAATTTTATTCACGAATGTTTTTGTGTACCCTCCCTTTTTCCCTCCCCGCCTCACGTTCCTCCTCAAGTTGATATTCAGGTTCTTAATCACAAGCATTTACTTGCCACATAGGCTGTCTTCGGCAGGCTTGTCAGTGTCATCAATTTGAAGGAAACCTTAGACATGCTTGTACCTGACATCTTTAAAAAAATTTTTTTTTGAGACAAGTCTCATGCTTTCTCCCAGGCTGTAGTGAAGTGGCACAATCTCAGCTATTGCAACCTCTGCCCCCCGATTCAAGCGTTTCTCTTGCTTTAGCTTCCCCAGTAGCTGGGCTTACAGGCGCCCACCACCATGCCCCGCTAATTTTTGTGTTTTTAGTAGAGACAGGGTTTCACCCTGTCGGGCAGGCTGGTCTCAGACTCCTGACTTAGGTGATCCACCCCTGCCTCGGCCTCCCAATCCTAGGATTGCAGGCGTGAGCCACCACGCCCGGCTGCCTGACATCTTTCATGTGAGAGATCTTCTTTAGAGCTGGACTCACCAGTTACGGTTTTGGATATTAAATGTAATGGGTGTTTCTTTTTTGTTGTTGTTGGAAATGAGTGTTGAGGGGGAAGGGTGTTTTCACCACAGTATTTCACACCTCCTTTGGTGCTGCAGGTGGAGTTTGCTTCTGCCCATGTGATTCTGTCAATTACTATCAAGGGCTGGCCTTGCTTCTCCATCCTGCTGAGGATATAGCTGACCTCTCTCTCAGGTCAGCTCTCTACCTCTGGGTAGGAAAAGGTATTTAAGATTCACTTCCTGCTCCTGGGGTGGGGGCATGAAAGGCAGGTCTGATCTTCCTTTCTCGAGCTGTTACTGGCTATTCAGAGAAATCTGTTCTAGAAGCCTGGGTGTTGCCTTTCTAGCATTGCAGTATTCTGTTTTTGAAGTGATAGAGAGGTGCAGGGCTCTTTTTTATTTTGAAAGCTGCTTACCAGGAAGTACTTAGGTCACTTCTGAGAGAAATCAATGTAAGTGCAGTTAACATCCATTGACTTGCTTTTAACTTAGCTTGCTTCCTAATTCATTTAGCAATGGATATACTACAAAGTGACCTTGTAATTACACTTGTCAAAAGACAAAATCACAACAAATTTAGTTATAGATCTAATTGGTGTTTATTCATAATTTGGGAAGCAGGCAGCCTCCATTCTATAAAAGAGACTGAGAGCTCCCACTGGGCAGTGTCAGAACGGTGCCTTTTATAAAGGAACAAGGAAACAGACAATAGAAAAACAAGCTGATTGGTTAACAAGTTAATTCAGGTTACTTTTTGTAAGGGTTAAAGCAGAAGAGACTTTCTTGTTATGCTGATTCTGGTAGACTGGAATCTCCTGTTTCCAGAAAAAAAACTGGTCTTTTTTGAGGATCTACTGCTTCTTTAAAGTTTCGAAGTTTCAATATGATTATGTGGCAGTTAGCATGAGTGACTCTGGTTTGGTCTGACTGTTGGGACCTAGTACAGGAGCTTAGTCCAAAAACAGTAGCCTCCCATAATTTTTGTTTGATATACTTTAAAAATCACTTTGGCTGTTCAAGTTTTAAGCCTATTCTTTTTAGAGGTAAAGTATACTTTTGTTATTTCTCTTTCTCATTGTTATAGTCTGTTCTCAAACTGCTAATAAATACCTACCCTAGACTGGATAATTTGTAAAGGCAAGATGTTTAATTGACTTACAAATCCACATGGCTGGGGAAGCCTCAAAATCATGGCAGAAGGTAAATGAGGTCTTACATGGTGACAGGCAGGAGAGAGCATATACAGGGGAACTCCCCTTTATAAAACCATCAGATCTCATGAGACTTACTCACTATCACGAGAACAGCACAAGAAAGACCTGCCCTCATGATTCAATTACGTCCCACAAGGTCCCTCCCACGATGCATGGGAATTATGGGAGCTATAATTCAAGATGAGATTTGGGTGGGGACACAGCCAAACCATGCCATTCTTTTCCTGGCCCCTCCCAAATCTTATGTCCTCACATTGTGAAGCCAATCATGCCTTCCAACAGTCACCCAAAGTCTCATTTCAGCATTAGCTCGAAAGTCCACAGTCTGAAGTCTCATCTGAGACAAGGCAAGTCCCTTCGACCTATGAGCCTGTAAAATCAAAAGCAAGTTAATTACTTCCTAGATACAATGGGGGTACAGGCATTGGGTAAATACATCCATTCAAAATGGGAGAAATTGACCAAAACAAAGGGACTACAGGCCCCATGCATGTCCAAAATCCAGCAGGGCAGTCAGACCTTAAAGCTTCAAAATGATCTCCTTTGACTCCATGTCTCATATCCAGGTCATGCTGATGCAAGAGGTGGGTTCCCATGGCCTTGGGCAGCTCCACCGCTGTGGCTTTGCAGGTACAGCCTCCCTCCCAGCTGCTTTCACAGACTGTTGTTGAGTGTTTGTGGCTTTTCCAGGTGCACAGTGCAAGCTGGTGGTGGATCTACCATTTTGGGATCTGGAAGATGATGGCCCTCTTCTCATAGCTCCACTACACAGTGTCCCGGTGGGGACTCTGATGGGGGTTTCAGCCCCACATTTCCCTTCCGCCCTGCCCTCGCAGAGGTTCTCCATGAGGGCCCTGCCCCTGCAGCTAACTTCTGCCTGGACATCCATGTGTTTCCATACATCCTCTGAAATCCAGGTGCAGGTTCCCAAACTGCACTTCTTGACTTCTGTGTACCCATAGGCTCAATACCACATGGAAGCTGTCAAGGCTTGAGGCTTGCACCCTCTGAAGCTATGACCTGAGCTGTACCTTGGCCCTTTTTAGCCATGACTGGAGCAGCTGGGACACAGGGCACGAGGTCCCCAGGCTGCACATAGCAGGGGGCTGGACCTGGCCCAGGAAACCATTTTTCCCTCCTAGGCTTCCAGGCCTGTTATGGGAGGGGCTGCTGTGAGGGTTTCTGACATTCCCAGGAGACATTTGTACATCATCTTTACATTTGTCTAACATTTGTCTCCTCATTATTTATACAAATTTCTGCAGCCAGCTTGACTTTCTCCCCAGAAAATGGATTTTTCTTTTCTACTGCAAATTTTCCAAACTTTTATGCTGTACTTCCTCTTGAATGCTTTGCCACATAGGAATTTCTTCTGCCATATACCCCAAATCATCTCTCAAGTTCAAAGTTCTACTATTATCTCTAGCACAGGGGCAAAAAGCCACCAGTCTGTTTGCTAAAGCATAACAAGGGTCATCTTTGCTCCAGTTCCCAACAAGTTCCTCACCTCCATCTGAAACCACGTCAGCCTGGACTTTATTGTCCATATCCCTATCAGCATTTTTATTAAAGGCATTCAACAAACTTTCCCGCATTTTCCTATCTTCTTTTGAGCCCTCCAAACTGTTCCAGCCTTTTCCTTTTACCCAGTTCCAAAGTTGCTTCTACATTTTTGGGTGTCTTTACAGCAGCACCCTACCGTACCAGTGCCAATTTACTATATTAGTCCCTTCTCACACTGCTAATAAAGACATAACCGAGACTGAGTAATTTATAAAGGAAAGAGGCTTAACCGACTCATAGTTCCGCATGGCTGGGGAGTCCTCACAATCATGGCAGAAGGCAAATGAGGAGCAAATTCATGTCTTACATGGTGACAGGCAAGGAAAGTGTGTGCAGGGGAACTGCCCTTATAAAACCTTTATAAAACCATCAGATCTCAGGAGACTTACTACCACAAGAACAGCATTGGAAAGACCCACCCCCATGATTTAATTACCTCCCACCGGGTCCCTCCCACAACATATGGGAATTATGGGAGCTACAGTTCAAGATGAGATTTGGGTGGGGACACAGCCAAATTGTATCACCCATGTAGTGGCAAATTTTTTTTTGTTTAATAATTGGATATTTCTTTTATATGAAATTATGGCAACACTTTTGGCTTCATCTTCTCTGGGTAAAGAACTTAAGCTTCTTAATGGATATAGCTAAAAATTTGACCTTTTTAAAGGAGGAAAAATATAGGCTGAATAGTAGGCAGTGAGCAGAACTGTGTTTGCTTTCAGGTTAAAAAAAGAAATTATTTTTCTCTATACAATGGAGAAACATGGCCCAGAAAGTTGAATGGCATACAGCTGTTTCTTTGTAGTTCTTCAGTAACTTCGAGCATGGGCTTTTGCTTGTATCAAAATATAAGTGGGTTATGATGACCTCCCAGAATCCAAGAGAATAAAGCTTGAAACTGGAGTAACATGTTTTCCAAACCCCACAGTGAGAATGTGCTTTTATTTAGCATTTTCTTGTCAGTGAAATCTGAAGAGGGATTGTTACAGAGAGCAAAACTTTTACTTGATCTTTTATCAGAAAGTTAAAGAATATCTAGGCTGTTTTAGATACTGGCTTTTAAAAGTATTGCACGATATATGTCAAGGGTGATGCCATACACTGTTGACATCAAATCTACTAAAATCTCACTTAAAAACAATTGAGGGCCAGATGTGGTGGCTCTTGCATGTAATCCCAGCACTTTGGGAGGCCAAGGCAGGAGGATTGCTTGATCCCAAGAGTTTAAGACCAGCCTGGGCCACATAGGGAGACTCTATCTGTACATACACACATAGAAAATTAACCAGGCATGGTGGTGCACTTGTAGTCCCAGCTACTTAGGAGGCTGAGGTTGAGGCTTCAGTGAGCTATGATGGTGCCACTGTATTCTAGCCTGGGTGACAGAATGAGACTCTATCTCAAAAAAAAAAAAAAAAAAAATAGAAGTGAAAAATTTGTAAGTTTTAATAAAATACTGCTTACTTTTTAGCTCTGGTTTGGAACATGACTTACAGCAATAGTAGGGAGATTAATAAGGTTACCTCTTATGGCAATCTCTCAACTGAAAATTGAGTATGGTTATCTTATTTTTAGATTTATAGATTTCTATAAACTATTTTAAAGTGAGTTCCTGACTACTATTGCGGTGTTTATTATCTTCACAAGCATTGTCAGTAATGGTTGATTTCACTTCTGATTATGAAGTTAATGGGAAATAAAGTACAGGAATGTGTGTGTGTGTGTGTGTGTGTGTGTGTGTGTGTGCACATGCGCATTTTCCAAGCCCCACTGTCTTGAAGAGGCTTAATTAGGGCTAGATTATAATGGCTAGAGGGCCTCAGTAAAGTTTGTTCCATAGGTCTCAGAGCTCCCTTTCTGGTCGCCTTTGCCTGCTGCCCTGCTCAACAACCCCTGCAAATGTGAGGATGATTGGGGGCTGGGAGCTGAGGTGGCCGCTGCTGCCACATGTAGTGCTAAAGAATCAACAAAAGAGGACAACAAAAGACTATGTAAAAAGTCTGGCTTTCTCAAACAAGGTCCTCATTGTTCTTTTTCATCCTTTGGTAGCTAGCTGTCCTTCCTACTAGTGCTGACTGTCATGTACTCTCTCCACAGGAGTCACCAGTAAGACCAGCCAAACTCTGTTGAGAGTTTTGGAGTAAAATTCTGAGTGAATGTGTTTTTTTGTGCTTTTTGTGACCGGCAGTGTTTCAGCAGCTCTTAAGGAACCTCTTTCTTGCACTCCATCAGCGAGGTCCCTGTTTCCTTTGCTGAGATGCATGGTTAACCATTTCCCCAGGCTCCTCCATAGCACCTGCAGTATCTTAAAAAAGGTACTTTTAACTTCCAGGAGCAACGCATGAACACAAGAGTATAGATAAAGACAGATAAGAGTATAGATAGAGAGTTGTGCAGGGACATCATTTGACGCAAGTTTGGCCAACCTTTTCTTAGAGATTTTTATGCCTGCCCATGTAGGCTAGTAGTTCTCAAGCTTGTTAAAACAAGACCTCACACCCTCAGAGGGCTTGTTAAAACAGACTGCTGACCCCATCCACAGAGTTCTGGTTCAGTAGGTCTGCTGTGAGGCCTGAGAATTTGCATTTTTAGCAGGTTCACAGGTGATGCTGATGCTGCTGGTTCAGGAACCACATTTGGGAATGCTATATAGAATGGGATTTTTGTGGGTGCCTTTTAAAAAATCAAATGCTGTCATTCTGTGTTTCTGTGTTCTTCATCAGCTCCACGTCATGGAGTACTTTCTGTGATACAGTACATATTGATCACTTATTTAATTTTAACTGCTGCATAGTGTGCTAGTGTTTAAATCTGCCTTAATTCTATTAATGGATATTTGGTTTTTTCAAGTATTTTTTGTTAACTATTATAAATAAATCCTGCATTGAACATCTTTGTTTATTCCTCCTTTATGCGGGCCGTGTTTGTCTAGGGTAATATGGAGGAGCGAAATTGCTGAACATGTGCATTTGTTGTTTTATTTTTGTTTTAGTAGATAATGGCACCATCACTCAATGATGCTCACCACATTAATGCTCAGCCTTGGATAGTTTGTCTTATTCTCTGGCTAAGTTGAGGCTAACCCAGAGTTGCTAGGAAAATCTAAATGTGCTTACTAGACTTTTTATAAATTGAACCTGAAATGGACTTTGGGCTGCTAGCCAGTTTTTCTTTTTCTTTCTTTCTTTTTTTTTTTTTTTTAAATCGAAAAGCATTTGTTCAAGAAAAACTACTGAATCTCAGTAAAAACAGTGGGATCTTTTTCTAAGTCTTTTGTAGACTACCTAAAAGCAGTGATAGTCACCTGTTTCCCCCATCAGCACACCTGATGAATAAGAATTGCTCGGCCGGGCACAGTGGCTCACGCCTGTAATCCCAGCACTTTGGGAGGCCGAGGCGGGTGGATCACGAGGTCAAGAGATCAAGACCATCCTGGTCAACATGGTGAAACCCCGTCTCTACTAAAAATACAAAAATTAGCTGGGCATGGTGGCACGTGCCTGTAGTCCCAGCTACTCGGGAGGCTGAGGCAGGAGAATTGCTTGAACCCAGG
>PVKV010010461.1:0-25809 GCA_004027835.1 Alouatta palliata | reverse complement strand
CCTCAAAAAAAAAAAAAAAAAGAATTGCCCTTGGCAACAGTGGCTCACTTAGGTGACCATCCAGGGGCTATACGTCCAAGTATATTTTTTTACATGACTTTGGTGCTAGACTCTTCCAATCTGGATGTTCTTACCTCATGTTAGATTCCACGTATGGATAACCAAATACAGCATTCTTTGTTCCCTCTACCTTCTAAACCAGTTTGTCCTGTTTCTGTTCTGGGCAGTGATATGTGTTAGGTGAGTTGGGCTGCAGGCAGGCAAGTGGGTGTTATGTGCTAGCATTACCCTTTTTAATTTTTTGGAAATCATGGAATGGTAAAATTAAAATCAGGTAGGGGAGAGCTCACACTGAGTTGTCTACTCCTTGTTTGGGGAAGTCATTAAAATCAACTAACAAAAAACCACCATGTTTTTATAGATACGAGATTTTTAACATTCTTCTCCCCACCCAAAAAATCAGGAAAAACATTTTAAAATAGAGGGCGTTACTTTTTAGTTTCAGGAACATTGTGGGGTTTTTCCCCTCCTTTTGTCTCAGACAAGTGAAAATGCTGCTATCGTCTAGAGTTGCCCTAGGTTGTAGAGAAACTGAGTCATTTCTTGAATAAAAGATTTGATGTCTATATTACATTTTCCTAATTAGTTTCCTGTTAGTCTGCCCTACTGCTGATGATGTTCCTCTCTAATAGTAACTTCTGGGGCATGAGGTGGGCCTGGAATGTGCAGCACTCCTGAAAGAAGAAAAATTCGTATGATTCTTACAGTCACCCATTCCCATTCCCTGAACACCTGCTGTGTGCCCAGTACTGAGCTAAGTCCTGAGTACAGAAAAGTAGGGGAAGGTGTTCTTGCATTTCAGCTGCTTCTTCATAGTCCAGCTTCTTCAGTAGCACATAGGCAACTTTCCCATGAAAATGCGTTCAACCTTTTGTGGTGCAGCTGCCGTGCCATCTCAAAGGTCACTTGCCATCCAAATGTTCACATAGATTCGTCACTTCTGGCCACATGCTGGGCTTAAACAAGATTACTGTTATATCCTTGAGCCTCCTGGGAGAATCTGCTTTTCACCTAGCTGTTCATGCAGGGCAGAGTAAAGCAAAGAAATTCTTTCTCTTGTAAGGAAACTTTGATATCTGTTACCTACTTCTGTGCTTCTGCTTTGGGATGTGAAAATACTCTACTAAATGGCAACATTTGCACCAATTTTTAACACCAGTGCTTCCCAGATAAAGAGTGACCCTCCAGGAGTTCTTCGGCTGAGCCTGAGTTAGTTGCTCATTTTGAACCTCATGTGGTGTGTATAAATGAATTAAAAAATAACCCACAGAGTAACTCATTATAATTTTAATTCTTTCCACACAACCAAGATATAAGGGCTTATTAGGCTTTAAATAGATACTGTGCTTATTAAGATTTTTTTTTTGTTATTATTTACTGGACAAGGTGCTACAGGGAATAATGACCTAAAAATTTAGACAATCTTTAAGTCTGGTCAAAATGCACACTGAATGCCCAGTAAAAAATGCACATGAGAAGACATGTCAAGGAGACAGTCCAACAGCTGCCCACCCTAAAGAACTGTCTGTGGTCTCCCTTTCTTGGTGTATTTCAGTGACTCTAATAGAAAAGGTGTTTTTGAAGGAGGGATGGGGGCTGTGAGTTGTGTGTGCCTCTCATGAACTTCCCTGAGAAGACCATTATTCAGAAACCTAATAAATATTTAATGTAAGAGTAGGCATCTATCTGAAATCTTTCGTATCACTGAAGGACTTGCTGCAGTTGCTATGGAGAGGCAGGTGCTAGCTCAGCTGTGTGACAAAGACTGGCCCTTCAGGAACAGGAGCAAAAGGTCATTTAACCTCAGCTGGAAGGGCCCAGTTGGTTTTGATGAGTATTGATCAGTTTCTTTATGGGATCTCCCATATTATGTGTAACATTTTTAATTGTTCAGTGCTTTCTTAGGCACTATTTTATTTTGTCAGAATTGGCTTCTAATTGCAAAATCCTAGCCTTGTATGTTGGTAATATTAAAATCGAATTTACATATTAATTGCAATATTATCATGATATTCTTCATAGTAGGAAAAAGAACAAAATATTATGATATATGCAATATTACAAAACATTACACACATTTTTCCTGACAGATTACTTTCATTTGAAGAAGATAAAAGCTTTGGTTGATTCTGATTATACCTTCAACATGTAAAATATTTGTCATATGAAATTAAAATTTTGGTTGTATAAAAGGTATCTTGTGGGGAAACAAATTTAAATTTTAGAATATTTCACATGGATTTCACCTTACAGATTCACCAACAAATGAACGAATGTGACTTTTGTGATTGTTTAAAATGTTAATCTTTATATTTCATGAACATTACAAGAACCTAAATGGCATTTTTCTGAAAAGTATTTTGCATCTTTGTCTGCTTTGATGTTTAATATGGTAGAATGTACTAGAATCTTAATACATGTTTAGCTTCCTGTTGAAATGGAACTGCCCAATCATTAGTAACTTTTTTTTTTGTTTTTTGAGATGAAGTCTCACTCTGTTACCCAGGCTGGAGTACTGTGGCAGGATCTTGGCTCATTGCAACCTCCACCTCCCAAGTTCAAGAAATTCTCCAGCCTCAGCCTCCTGACTAGCTGGGATTACAGACACACACCACCACGTCCAGCTAATATTTTTTGTATTTTTAGTAGAAACAGAATTTGACCATGTTGGCCAGGCTGGTCTCGAACTCCTGACCTCAGGTGATTTGCCCACTTCGGCCTCCCAAAGTGCTGGGATTACAGGTGTGAGCCACCATGCCCAGCCTGTTTCTACTTTCTTAGTTCCCTGAGTTAGGGTTATGTGATACTAAGTTGTAGAAATGATAATTTTTGGTTGACTGATTGGTTGGTTTCTTTTAAAATGATGGATATTTTGTTAAACTATGAAGCTTACAAAAAGAAAAAAATGAGTCCATGGCTCCTGCACATAAGGAAGGTGTAGATAGGTGGTGGATGCTAGCATATAAGTTAGCTACAGTAAGCTATTAATATATAGGGTGATGCTGTGTGTAATTAGCTCACTGTGGGTGGCTTCCTGCCAAGTTTTAATGAGTTTTGGTCAAAGAGAAATGTATGTCCCAAAGGAGCCAAACTTTTAATTGGGGTTATGCGTAAGTCTATCAGTGAAGTGAGGTTGAAGTGTTTTCAACCCCGGAGCCTCATTTGGAATTGGTAGCAGTAAAGGCAAATGGAAATGACTTGCCTTTTTGGTCCTCATGTTAGGGTTTAGACTGTCGCATTCTGGATACAACTTTTCGAAGCCTGGCTCCAGAGAGGGGAAAAGAAGTGAGTGATTTGACAAGCATCGTTCTTGGTGTTATATACAAACTCCTAGATTGATTGCATTTCATCTTTTCAACAGCTGCCTTAAAACTTCATAGTAATTTTCAGATGGGAGATGTGAGAGTCCACAAAGTAGGTACTTTCCTCCTAGTTCATATGGTTCATAGTGGAGTCAAGATACGGACCCCATCTATTTGATTCCTAAATTCATGCTCTGTGACTGTGACCACCAGCTGCTTGAAGATATGGCAGCTGACTTGGAGGGTGTTGCTCTGCTGATTGGTGAACTACCTACTTTTACCTCACTTCCCCTGAGTGTGTGCACCCTGTGTGCACATAAGGATATACATGAATGTGTGTGCAAGGTCCTAGCTCTTGCTGGATTCTGGTCACAACAGTCAGCAGTGTCATCAAGGCAAAGTTTCTATAGATGATTCCTCCTTCCCTATTTTCTTTTAATGGGACTGTAAGGGAAAGTGTAGGGTAGGGAAGGGAAGGTTGAGTTCTGCCCAGGACCAGTCTGATTGTGCCTTTTTTTTCCTTTTTTTTGAGAAAGAGTCTTGCTCTGTCACCCAGGATGCAGTGCAGTGGCGTGATCTCTGCTCACTGCAACCTCCACCTCCGGGGTTCAAGCAGTTCTTGTGCCTCAGCCTCCTGAGTTGCTGGGACTACAGGTGCATGCCACCACACTTGGCTCATTTTTGTACTTTTGGTAGATACAGGGTTTGGTCTTATTGGCCAGGCTGGTCTCAAACTCCTGGCCTCCCAAAGTGCTGGGATTAAAGGCATGAGCCACCGCACCCAGCCTTTTTCTGGGTCCCCTTTTCTCTGACCCACTTTTTCTCATCCCCTTTTCTCTGACCCACTTCATTTTCCAGATACGGTCTTTGCCAAGAGAAGGACTCTCCACAGTTAATCGAATACCGTGGACCAGCCCAACTTTAACTTAATATCCAACAGTATCACTTCCCAGTTTTTCCTGTACACAGGTGTGGGGGTGGATGAGACTCCCTGATGTAACTAGGCTAATTGCTCTCGATGAGAAGATATAAACCCGATTTGTGCCTTAGGGAGCTCATGGTTAGTGCAGGATGTGGGCATATGAGCCTTAATTGCAACATGTAACAAAATAACCTCACTGTTAGAGATGACCCATGCAGTTTATGAGAAAAACATGATTCTGGTGAGTGAGATTCCAAAGCATTTTTGTAAAAGACCAGCCACTGTCCTTGGATCTCAACTTTGAGAATTTTGATACATAGGCCTAGGGAAGAACATTCCAGATAAAGATGGTATGGCTATTATCTTAGTGTCTATTGATACATATTATCCCCCAAATTAGCAGCTTAGTTAAAAAAAAAAACAAAACAAAACATTATCTTCCAGTTTCTGCAGGTCAGGAATCTGGGGCTGGCTGGCAAAGTGGTTCTGGCTCTGGGTCTTCCATAAGGTCACAGTATTGCTGTTGGCTGGGGCATCTCAGGGCTGGAGGATCTGCTTCCAAGCTCATCTTGGGTGATCGTTGGCAGCAGGTGCCAGTTCCTCACCCCAGGGACCTCTCCATGAGGCTGCTCATGACATGGCTTCCTTCAAAGCAAATGATGCAAGAGAAAGAGAACCCAAGAGCTGTATTATTCTGTTAGTCACATAGACCAACCCTGGTGACATGTGGAAGGGGCCTACACTGAGATGTGAATGCTGGTGATATTGGGGGCCATAGAGATGACCCACTGTGTAATGAGTGAGAAAAGGTACGGGGCATCTATAGCTGGAATATAAGGGGGTTAGGAGTAATGTCTGGGAGCTGATGCCGATGTGTCGTGAGTTCTGTGGAGTATGAATATAGTGTGGGATTAGCCTCCGAACAGCTTAGTCTACTAGTGGAGTTACATTTTGTATGCAACTGTGGAAAGTGACACACGCACACAGGCACAGATGATCCACATGTTGCTAACACTGGGTGGTGTGGTTCATCCATGCCTCATAATGCCTTAGATTGCCACGAGTGATCCTCTTTCTACACACACAGACAGACACACACACAGACACACACGAGTTGTATTGCCCCTGAAAATGCTCCTTCCGGTCTGTTCTTCCTGCCCGTATGACAGAACTTCCTGAGATTGTTGAGTTTAGGGTTAAATCAAATCTGAGGTGACCCACTAGGTAGTGTGGTAGTGTTGACCTCCCATGATTTTCCTGTTGCCGAGTGGTGCAGGAGTGGAAGCTGGTGGAATGGTTTCCTAGAGGGCAGTGCAGCTAACCCTTTTATTTGCATTGTATTGTTTAGAATTTGTTACCACGTGCAACCAATTCATATAAAAATATATACACGTGGGAGTTGTATTTGTGTGTGTGTGTGGTGTGCATCCAAGTCAGTGTTAATTTTAAGTGAGTGTCCTGCACTCTGGGTGTTTTTTGTAGCTACAAGGAATGGATTACTTTTCAAAAGTTGTTTAATCTCTTTCAGGCTATTAATGGCTTGGAGACTAATAAGCCAAACCATTAAATGCCACTTTATGTCTGAAAAAAGAGTTAATGTTCCTGGAAAAAGCGAGCTGTTTTCTCTGGTTAACAAGGTGTTGCTGTGTTCCCAGTGGTTCAGGTTCTAATAAGACTTGATGAAAACAAACAAACAAAAACAAAAAAAAGAGATGAATCAGAAATGATGTTATTCTGGAGACAGTTGTGGAACAATTAGAATTTTACCTCATTTTAATTTAAAAAATTCTGACTCTAACCTGCCTTCCCAGGCATTTGGGGAAGGCACAGGTATGTCTCCTTGCCAGTGAGGCTACACTACTCACTTTTGGGGGTGACCTCAGGAGAACCCAGGACTTGGGCTTTAGTGAGGTCTCATGTTCTCACCACTAAACAAAGAGAAATCATTTATACAGGGCATCGAACCAGCATCTGTGTGTCACAGCTGGACTGGTGCTGAAAAAATCACCAGGGCCTTACCATAATACAAAGGCTGCTTTATTGTGTTCAGAGCATAAATAGGCTTCTTTTCTTTTTTCAGTCAGATATGAAATTAGAGTTGCTCACTGCTAACATGGAGTTTGCTGGATTGAACTGTCTTGCTTGCTTCTGCCAGATAACTGGAAGAGCCAGGTGGGGTCCCCTGGCTGGGTGACTGGGAGTCAGATGTGCCCCCTGAACTTCAGAGCTCCCCATTTGTAAATGTCTTATATTCCTGTTGAGATGGTTAGGAAGATTGAAAAATGCCATTATATTATATTTGATTTTGATAATGACACTTAACATGAGGTCTATCTTCTTAGCAAATTTTTGGGTGCATAATGCAGTATTGTTAGCTGTAGCATTCGAGTGCATTGTGCATTGGGAGGTGCTATCCAAACGCACCCCTCCCCTGCCTCCCCTCCTTTACTGCTGCTGCTACTTGTTATTTTCATGCTTGTGCTGAATGTTTCCCAAAGGGGAATCTTTACCTCTGCCCTTGAAGTTGCATATGCCCCACAGTGGGTAATTATTAACTGTATTAATCGGGACCACATACTATACAGCCTTTGGATAGCCTGGGCGGTTTATAGTTGTAAATGTTTTAAAAGTTTGCAAGTCTGAAACTCTGAAAAAAATTTTTTTCGTAAAAATAATAGCCTAAACTGCTGATGGGTATGGGTTTCTTTTTGGAGTAATGAAAATTAGATTGTGATGATGTTTGCACAACTCTGTGAATATATGAAAAACCAGAGAATCATACTCTTTATTAAAAAAATAGTGAATTTTTGGACACCTGATTGGCATAGTGCACTACAGTCCAAAACTCCTGAAAAAAAAAAAAAAGAAAAAAAAATAGTGAATTTTACAGTATGTGAATTATTTCTCAAGCTGCAGTTAGAAGGAAAACACTGTCCTAATTGTTAACTATAAATACTCTTATTTTCTCCCCTCCTTGCCAGTGTCTTAGGCATAGCAGGCATTCAGTAAATACAGGTGGCTGAGTATTGAATAATATAGTTGAAATAATCCAAATGGTACAAAGAGATGAGAGTGGAAGTAGGGGCTGCAGTATCCATTGTAGAAATCTAGCGGGAGGGAGGCTCATGGGGTGTCCGAGACGGTGGCTCCTGTGTCAGTGGAGGCCCTGGAGGAAGACCCCACTAGCAGGAGAGGCTCTGCGTGGGCAGGCTGCCATGATCCTGGAAACGGGTCAGCTGAGTGGCTCATGTTTGAAAGTTGGGAATACTAATAATTTATGGTCCAAATTCTGGTTACCTTGGCCTTGTAAATCAGGAAGCCGTCTGATGACAGGGTGAGCTTGAGGTGGGGAGGGGAGGATGTGGTGAGCCACAGATTCTCAATTTTTAGAGAGCCTGTGTCCCTGAGTAGTAAGGTGAAGTGCTCAGATAGGAACTAAAGCCAAAAATGAGCAGAGGTAGAACCCAGGCCTGAATCTGAACAGTTGTTAAAAGCCTGGTACAAGATTTGGGAGTGTGGTGTTCAGCTACCTTTTTGGATTTAATTTTAGTTTTTTATTTGCATATTCTTTTTCTTTTTTATAAATCTCTATGAGGACTACATTTTCAGTTTCCTAGATGCATATAGTCTTGTACTCAGATGTAATGTATCTAGTGTCTTTCCAGATTTATAATTGTAAACCATAAGCCACTTTGAGTTTTGTTCCAGTACTTGCCAAAGAAGGTGGCTAAATCTTAAGAACCCAATTTTCCTCCTAAGAGGGCGTTCAGATTCTATTCCTGCTGGATTTTATAAAATCAGATTTCACATGGAAGATTCTGTCACTTGGCATCTTATTGTCAAAGACAGTCACCTTTTTAACATAGACTTCTACTGAGAAATAATTAATTAGAAACAGGGTCTCATTTTGTCACCCAGGCTGGAGTGCAGTAGCGTGATCATGACTTGCTTCAGCATTGAACTTCTGGGCTCAAGTGATCCTCCTGCCTCAGCCTCCCAAAGTGCTGGAATTACAGGCATGAGCCACCCTGCCTTGCTGAAATATTTGAATTCTGAAGGACCAAGTTATCCCCTTCTCAAAGAACAGTAAGAACTAGTATCATTATAAACCTGATACTGCTGTAAGAGTCCTACTCCTGAGGGCTCACCCACCTTATTTTCATACTTATGAAAAAATAATACATGTTCAAGGCAAATGAATCCAAACAGGTTGCAATTAAAACTCAAACTCTCTTAGCCTAGACCCATTTCTCCCAGAGCAGCTGTTATGATCAGCCTCTGGGTGTCCTTCTAGAAATATAGGCAGGTAATGCATGCAGTCACTTTTAAAAATTCAGATGGGAACGTGTCATATATGCTATTCTGTACTTTGCTTGTTTTAACTGACATGTATCTTGGATATTAAAAAAATCTAACACATATAGATCTTTTCCTTTTCCTTTTTTTTTTAAAAAAGCTTTATTGAGATATAATTTGCTATAATCACCATATAATTTACCTTAAAATTTGCTTGTTTTAAATGTACAATTCAGTGATTTCTAGTAAACTTAGAGTTGTGCAGTGATCACTACAATCTATTTTTAGAATATTTTCATCACCCTATGTCTACTTACAGCCAGTCCACATCCGTGCCCCCAGGCAAACACTAATCTACTTTCTGTTTCTATAGATTGATTTTATTACTCTTTTTAATCGTAACCTGTGGTCCGTTTTGGAAAAGTACAAAAATGTATTTAATTGAGCTTTATCTAAGCACATTTAGTTTTTGCTGATATTTTATTTTGCTGCCTGCCTACTTTTTCAAAAAATTGGGCAAGATTGAATTTTGCCTTTGAGCCATGCTCAAAGAGTGATAGGGAGTTTTAGCTGGAGTTGTGGATTTTCCAGTCATTACCTGTGGAACTAGAAGAAGAATTTTGGGGCCTGGATAATTATTCACATTTGAAGAGAAACTGCTTGAGGCCGTTCTTGATTAGATGGAAGCCCCAGCGTCTAGTGTGTATTTTATGGATGTGGGTGAAGTGGAACTAACTGTTTACACGTGATTGGGGTGAAGGGGGATTTATTATTTCAGTTTTTTGCGTTTGTCTTTAGGAAGATTTTAGGAGCTGCTGAGCATTCAGAAGTATGTGTTAGGATATATTCTCCAAACTCTTTCTTGGGACCTGTTATTGGGTTGTGGATTTTGACCAGCTGTTTTTTAAAAAGAACAAAGTAGTAGAATAGTATGAGACCAAAATGCCCTGCATGTTCTAATAGTGAGCATTGTTTTCTTAAATGTCAACTTTTGTTTAAATGTGTGTGTGCGCATATGCTTGTTATGTAGTAATTATCAGAAATGTTGGAAAACCAGTTCCTTAAGAGTAATGGTGTATTCGGGCTTCCTCTTCTTCTGAGCTCTAACTCTCCTGGGGGCAAGTAGGCTGGGGCAGGTAGAGTGAGAAGACTCAGGTATTCATTGAGATAAAACTTAGTTGAGGTTGGCTGGGGTAGTGAGCCAGTTGTCTTGGGAAGTGGGAGGTGAAAATGAAACTCCTCCTGTGACCACTTTTCTCTAATCAAAAATAATGAATTGTTTCAAATGTTCTAAACAAGGAGGCTTTGGATAGATTTTAGTCAGCTTGTTAGCTATTCAAGCCTGGCATTTTTGACAACAGCAATATGTACATCTAGACTAGGGAGAAGTTTACAGTTAAATTCACTGGGTCTTGTGGTTGGAAGTAACCTGAAGGAATATCTTTGCAAGTTTCCATCCTGCCTGTGCATCCCTTCTGTAATACCTCTGCTGGATACTTCAGCCTCTGCACCTGCATACACCTCCTGGAAGGGACTTCATTAACTCTCTAGGCATCCCATTTCTTTTTCAGCTTCTTCATGTTGAAACCTTCAGGCTTCATATGTCTCTGGTTTTGGACTGGCATTAGTGTTATCTACTGCTGTGTAACAAATTACCTCATCATTTAGGGGCTTAAGGCAATAGATACTTATTATCTCAGGAACAAGTCAGGAGCCTTGGAGCAGCTCATCTGGGTGGTACAGCTCAGGGCCTTTGGTGAGACTGCGGTCAAGTTGACAGTAGGGGCTGCTGGCATTTGGAGGCTGAATGGACCAAAGGGTCCACTTTCTACATGGTTCCTGCACACAGTTGTTGGCAGGAGGCTTCAGTTCCTCCTGTGTGGACTTACACGAGAAGCTGCCTGTCTTCATGACATGCTCTCTCTCGGATCAGAAAGGAGACTTTGGTAACACCAAAAATACTCCTTTGCTCCCGTCACAAGTGGGCACAGATAAGGTTCTTTTGCCACCAGCTCTAGAAGGAAACATGCAGAGATGTTTGAAGGCAAGAAGGCAGTGGCCTGCATGACTTAGAGGGAGCTTTCCTCAACTCTAAGTCAGAGGTAATAATTGATGTCATGCATAATTCATAGGATTATTGTGTGACTCGAATGAGATAAGCATTAAAGACATTGGAAACTTTAAGTACTATATGAATGTTTTCTTGCTGGAGCAAACCATTTTCCTCTTGTAAAGGTGAGCTCAGGGACATATCTCTCCTCCATCCCTGTACTGTCAATTTTGACTTTTAAATGATTGCAGTGCCCTTCATAGGGTTGGGTAAGGACCAAGATAGAGAATACGTAGATAATGCAGCATGGTGCCCGGCACATAGTAAGCATTCAGTTAACAGCTACAATTACTGGTTTTGAAATAGATATGTCAGGCACTAAAGAAAATTAACTGGTGAATGAAGTAACCACTACTCCTAAGCTGTGACTGTGGATTACAATCACTGTGTCTACCATGTCACGGACTGTATAGAATACTGTATATGAAAAAATGGTTTATATTGTTATTTTCTATATTTGAATGACATTTCTAATCTGAATTTCAACCATGACTTCTGGTCCTCTGTATCTTCTTCTTATTCTGACTTGGTACAATATAAACTTCATCCTTTAAAAAAAAAGTGACCCTATTATTCTTCCTTGGGACATTTTCCAAGGGGAATATACCTGTCCCCAAGAAGGTTCCTTCCTATCTCCCTGCTTCCTGCCCAGCTTCCCTCAAATGTGCCAACAATTTTTGTTTGTTTTTTTTAAGCATCAGTGGTACCATCAAGTTCCTGGACTCTTGAACTTGATGAAATCAAGATAATTTCTGCAGGGACTCTATTTGGAATTGAGAAGCAGGTGTGGTCTAGACCTAAGGTCCATTGGTGAGAGGAATTGAAAGAAGAAATGGAGCCAAAGGAAACTGAGGGAAGGATTGATGGTTCTCTGGCTAAATTAGTGGATGGGTCAAAGAAATAAAATGTAGGTAATTGGTTTTAAGCCTGGGCGACTGGAGAAAGTGGTGATGCTGTTAATAAGAAACCAGGAGGAACACGAACAGGAAAGAATATCTGGTTTTGGAGTGAAGAAGGAAAATTCAGTTTTGATTCTGATTTTGAGGGGGTTGGCATCCACCAGACAGCTAAGCATGGAGTATGACCCACGGGTGGCTGGAGCAGTCCTTGCTGCTATTCCTGGAACCTCTCAGAGGGTCAGTCAGAGGGTGTCACCATTTGCCTAAGTGGTATCCTAAGAAAATGTCTGGAGTGGTCCAGGAGGAGGGTTCTGTAATTAGTGAGTAAAGGTAAAGGGAACAAACATTATTGCACCAGTGCTTTTGAATGTCATATTTATTCTTAATAGCAACTATATGAGTTATATGTGGGTACCTAGTTTTACAAATGCAGGAAAAAAGGACCAGAGTGACAAGGTTATGTAGCTAATAGGTGTTGGAGCCAGGATTTGAATTCCACACTGAGTTTTCATCAATGAACAAATTTTCCTTTTACGTCAGCATCAAAAGGCATTATGGCTGGCTGAATTGATAGAGAACTAGCAAGTATGAACTCAAAAGTGGCATGGGGACCCCTTGGTAACTAATTAGTTACTAAGGGTAACTAATCTCCAGGTAATCTTTTGCCCCTTCCTTTCTTCCAGCTACATCTTCACATGGTACCGTATCTTCTTATGGACACTGTTCCCACATGTGATTTGGGCAGGAGTCCCATGTTTCTTTCTCTGAATCAACAGTGGGTGGCACAAAACAACAAAAGGAAATCTGCTGTTAGATCCTGGCCTTCCAAACCTTCAGGCTCCATCAGCTCCCCTTCCCTCTTGGCACCTCGTCTGGCCTCACCTTGATACTGTAAAACCTAGAAGTACTATTTTCTGATAGGACTCTGAATCTTCACACAAACAGTAGCAGTCACAATCTTGACAACCAGTTCTGGAACATTTATTATATACTGAATGATTTGCAAACATAGACAGAGTTAATTTTCACCACAACTGATGAAATAGATTTTTGGCCAGGCACGGTGGCTCACACCTGTAATCCGAGCCCTTTGGAAGGCTGAGGCGGGTGGATCACTTGAGCCCAGGAGTTTGAGACCAGCCTGGACAACATGGAAAAACCACGTCTCTACCAAAAAATTCAAAAATTAGCTGGGACTGCAGGTCCTGGTATATTGTAAACCCAAGAAGTGCTGTTCTCTGGGGCCATCAGCCTATTGTATTGTGTTGGCATGGAGGAGGGAGGATTGAAATACAGATGAATTGGCCAATAGGATCCTGAATCCTCATGTAAACAATAGCAATCACAATTTTAACAACACAACTTTAACAGTTGCTACCTGTAGTCCCAGCTATTTGAGAGGCCGAGGTGGGAGGATTGCATGAGCCCAGGAGATTGAGACTGCAGTGAGCCAAGATCTCACCACTGCATTCCATCCTAGGTGATCGAGGGAGATCCTGTCTCAAAAAAAAAAAAAAAAGGAAAGAAAAATAGATTTTTATTATCCCATTCTTACTGATGAGGAACTTCAGGTTCAGTGAGTTGAGGTTTCACCATTTCATACCTCTAATCAGTAGGCGAGTGGGTTTGCATCCCTAGTTCCTCTGACTCGACAGCTGCGTTCTTAACTAGGATGCTGAATTGCATCTTCATAGAAAATCTGTCTCCAAACAAAAACCTTTTCCACCCACATCTATTAATAGTTTTACACCATTCAATATAGATGGCTGCCATGTGGAGCAGCTGTAAAGGGATGTATGGCTGTGACCGGCCACTGAGTGTCTTATCTTAAAATATGTGAGCTCACAGGTATTATTGTAGAGTACCTGGTCCCAGGGTACTAAGGAAGACTAAATGTTGCGAATTGTTCCAAATTGCAACAATTTTGGAATGGAATGAAGGGTAGAAGAAGTGAACTGTTCAGCTGCAGCTCAGGATTCTTGCTACAAAAGCCACCTGGTATAACTGGTTCCAGCTATAACTGGGAAATTCGGCTGGAGTCTTGCCAAGGAGTAGCTGGAGTAGAGGGATTGGGAGACATACTGATCTTTTGAAAACACCTGGATACAGTTGATACCAGATTAGCACTTAAAAGGGAGTCTGTATTCCCCAGAGTACCAATTAATATTTGAGGGTATATGCTAGATATTTTCCTTTGAAATATGTATACTGTGGTTAATAAAGCAGATTTATTAGAATAATAGTTTATTAATTCCTAGTAGAAGTGTAACAGGCAGATGGAATAATTGGGGTGACTGGTCAGCTTGTTTCCCTTCTAGTAGCTGAGCCATTCTGGATATTTCAAAGAGTTGTCTTTGCTGATTTTTTCTCCTGATCTCAATACCAGCTTTTCTTCTTGGCTCTCCTCTCCATTCTGACCAACTACACCGGCTCTTTTTTTTTTAATAAATTGTTTTTTTTTTTTTAGAGATGGGGTTTCACCATGTTGGCCAAGCTGGTCTCGAACTCCTGGCCTCAAGTGATCCACCCACCTCGGCCTCCCAAAGTGCTGGGATTACAGGCTCGAGCCAATGCCCGGCTAGCACTGGCTCTTTAGGTCACCTTCCTCAGGACCAAAGTTTTAAATACCACTCAGTTACTGACCCCTAAAGCTAAACCTCTACTTCTCACCCCGTGTCCAAAAGACACTGTGTGTGGGTGGTAAGGAAAAATAACCCTATGTACTTGAGAAAGGCCCGAGTAAACTACTTTCTTCCTAGATTGCTGTCTTTAAAATTTTTTTTAAGCATTTGGGTTAAATGGTAATTTCTTTTGAATGGTGAAAATAGTTTAAGTATGTTAGAATGATTCCCCTTTTTGTTAACAGAACCCTGAAATCAGGTATTTTATTTCCCAGCCTTTAGTTGATATTATAGTGCATTGAAGACTCTTACTGAACAGAAAATGGCAAGATTTGTATTCCTGGTGAGTTGGATTAAGAGTGAACTCTAATCTTGAAAGCAGGCAAGGTTGGCCACCAAGCAGTGCAACTGGTAGCTCTGCATCTTTATATCTAAGTCACACCACAGAATGTTACTTTAAGCTATACACTTATGAAATATTTTTTCTAGTATCTTGCTTGTGATCTCTTGACTCTGTCCTGTCCATCTCAATTTAAGAGAATAGCTAAAAATTCCTACTGTGGGCAAGAAGAGTGCTCTGGGTGGAGGGCACAGCTTATGAAATGTCCTGAAGGTTAAGTATCTCTTTAGAAAACTGCTCACCAGATGGTTAGCATGTAGAATGTGATGGGATTGGTATGCAGAAACCAGAGGGCTAAAATTCTGTTACATTAAGGAGTAAACTTGGTCCTAAGTTTACTTAGGTCCTAAGTCCTTAAAACCACTGAAGGGTTTTAAGCCATGTGATGACATGATTGGGGTTTTTGTTTGCAACAAGACATTGCAAAGTAAGTTAGAAGTTTTTAATGGTGGTTTCTTCGAGCCTGCAATACTGACTTCTGTGATTTTGTCTGTGTCTGTTTCCTTTTTCATCCTTTCCACCCCACGTCTATTCCAAACTTGCAAAACTTTCCCTCCGCCTTCTTTTAATCTCAGCAGATGCTCTTGTCTTCTTTCTCTGAACAGTCTGAGCCAATTTGGTGTGACCTCTTCGGCTTCTTACCTTGTCACTTTCCATCTTCAGAATATAAAACCCAAGGTGTGACTGACCTCTTATCCAAGATGATCATTTAGAAATAAAGGAGAGTTAGGATTTGAGAGATGTAGGGGTAGGGGCTGGGGAAGAGGATGCTGTTCTCCTCCTTTCCAGTTGCAAAAGTTGGTGAAATCAGCTATACAAACTATGGAACATAAATTATGGTTCTTTAGGGAAATAGAAAACAACAGCATGCAGATAGAATACAAGAGCAAAGAAAAGTGATGAGCACTTAGCTGTGGCTCAGCTGACAAATTCCAGTGGTGACATTGCTATCCGGCCAGCAATCTACGTCCTGTGTACAAGGATTTTTTGTTCATGTCAATGTCTTAACAGATCTGTAATGTTTGTATGGGAATTTTAAATGTAAATTTCATGGGCATATAACTTTTAATATAATCATGCTGTTAACTTTTAATTTAAATTTTAATATAAATTACGTGCCTGTGCAAATATGCTATTTTATAATTAAATGTTTGTTTAATACTTTGTGGCTGGTTCTGATTTTTAAAATAATAGCAATTAGACTGGACACGGTGAGTCACGTCTGTAATCCCAGCACTCTGGGAGTCAAAGGCAGGCGGATAATGAGGTCAGGAGATCAAGACCATCCAGGCTAACATGGTGAAATCCCATCTCTACTAAAAATACAAAAAATTAGCTGGGCGTCGTGGCATGTGCCTATAGTCCCAGCTACTTGGGAAGTTGGGGCAGGAGAATTGCTTGCACCCAGGAGGCGGAGGTTGCAGTGAGCCAAGATTGTGCCACTGCACTCCAGCCTAGGCAACAGAGCGAGACTCTGTCTCAAAAAAAAAAAAAAAAAAAAATAATAATAATAGTAATTATTTTTAAAAAAATTTAAAAAGTTTATGTTCTGAGGCAAGCAGATAGGAATAGTGAGGAACAACCAATAATTTTTTCACTATTAATAAGTTCATGTATATCTAATATATAGAAGATGAGAATGAGGAATTATCAAGCTGGAATCTTGCTTATCTACCAAGTTCTTGAAAATAAGTGAGCAACTATGTCAACCAAAATTTACCTTCAAGTTAGAAGACATTCAAGCAGACTTCAAAGGCTTATCATTTTGAAAAAATCCTGTAATTTATATATTTTAGAAATAGTTGAAATATAACAGTACAGAGAATGAAATCACTCTGCTACTAATCTTTCTTCCTTAAAAAAAAAAATCCAGATGTAAAAGTGATCAAGAGAAATTTAGAAAATGTGAAAGAAATGAAGAAGTGAATTCCTTTTTTTTTTGGCTCACAACTGTAATTATTTTATTTTTAATTGACACATAATGATTGTATTTATGGGGGTACAGTGTGATGTTTCAGTATATGTATACAATGTGATGATCAAATCAAGGTAATTAGCAAATCACCACCTCAAACATTTATCATGTCTGTGGTGAGAACATTTTCAAATCCTCTTTTCTGCTATTTTGAGATGTACATTTTCAAATCCTCTTTTCTGCTATTTTGAGATGTACATTATTGTTAAGTATAGTCACCCTACTGTGCAGGAGAACACCAGAACTTACTTCTCCTACCTCATTATAACATGGTACCCATTGGCTAACCTCTCCTCCTCCTCCTCCTCCCTCTTCCAGCCCCTCCCTAGCTTCTAGTAACCACTATTTTACCCGCTACTTCTGTGAGATTTAAAACAGAAAAATTGTTTTTGTTTTGAGACAGGGTCTTTGTCACCCAGGCTGGAGTGCAGTAGTGCAATCAGCTCACTACAGCCTTCAACTCGTGGGCTCAGCATTCCGAGTAGCTGAGAACCACAGGAAGGCACCATCATGCCCAGATGAAAAATTTAAAACATTTTTTAATTTTTGGTAGAGATAGAGTCTTACTATGTTGCTCAGACTGGTCTTGAACTCCTGGGCTCAAGCAGTCCTCTTTGCTTGGCCTCCCAAAGTGTTGGGATTACAGGCATGAGCCACTGTGCATGAAGAAGTGAATTCTTTAAAAATTACTGTAGATTTTGATGGAAATGGTAAAACTGTCAGTGACAGTTTTTTTTTTTTTTTTTTTAACATTTAAATTTATTTTATTTGAGTTGCCCCCATGCTGGAGTACAGTGGCCTGATAATATCTCACAGCAGCCTTGACCTCCTGGGCTCAAGCAGTCTTTTTACCTCAGCCTCCTAAGTAGCTGAGACTATGGGTGTGTACCACCATACCCAGCTTTTTTTTTCTTTTTTCTTTCTTTCTTTCTTTCTTTTTTTTTTTTTTTTGGAAGGCAGCTATGCTCACCACTATACCACCAACGCACCTTTTTTTTTTTTTTTGCAGAGACAGTGTCTCCCTTTGTTGCCCAAGCTGATCTTGAACTCCTGAGCTCAAGTAATCTTTCCACCTTGGCCTCCCCAAGTGCTGGGATTATGGGCATGAGCCACTCCACCCAGCCAATGATAAATTATTATCTATTCATTCAAGATAGATAGAAAATGGAATGTATTTGAAGGTTTTAGTAAAATATCTTACTTATTAAAGCAAGAGTTTACCATTATGAGGTGATATGTTGTTTTCCTTCTATGAATAAAAATAAATAAAAATCAGAATAAAAAATATACAAAAATAGCTGGGCATGGTGGCTCATGCCTGTAATCTCAGCACTTTGGGAGGCAGAGGTGGGCGGATCATGAGGTCAAGCGATCCAAGACCACTCAGGCCAACATGGTGAAACCACATCTCTACTAAAAATACAAAAATCAGCTGGGAGCAGTGGTGTGCGCCTGTAGTCCCAGCTACTCGGGAGGCTGAGGCAGGAGAATCGCTTGAACCCAGGACGTGGAGGTTGCAGTGAGCCAAGATAGCGCCATTGCCCTCTAGCCTGGGCGACAAAGTAAGACTCTGTCTTGAAAAAATATATATACAAAAATAAATTTTAAAAATACACAAAATGAATAAATTTTAACTGAGATAATAAAGGTTGAAGTGGACATTATGAGATAATTGTTTCTTTTATTTGCTTAGTAATGTGATAAGACAGTCTATATATAGTACTGTGGACAGCTAGCAATTTAAGGTAACCTTTGACATTTTCTGCAGCTATCTAATTTTCATTAGCCCCTTTTTAGTAAATGTAACAAAACAAAACAGAAATACAAACCAAAACCAAGCATCACAGAAGAGTACAAAGTGAAAAACAAAACCATTCCATCTACTTCCCTGTTTGAGTCCTGTTTTTGAGAGATAACCACTATAATGTTTTAATATTTACCTTTTTTTGTAATTATATATCTCCATATACGTGTGTGGGGGTGTGTGTGTATGTGTTTATTTAGAAATCACAAATTTGTCAGGTTATAGATGACAGGGTAATTTCTGTAAAATCTCAAAATTTCAGTTTCTTTGCATGATAAAATTTGAACTCTCACTGCCTTCCTGGTCTGATTTGTGGTGTCTTTATTTGGATTGTTCTTCTCAGCAGTGCTGCATTAAATGGAAACCCAGGAACCCAGAATCCGTCCACATGGTGGCTTCACTCCCACCTGTTTGGATGTGAAAAACAGATTCAAATTACAGAATGAGAGAAAAAGAACCAAGAGCTCTATAGCCAGACTGTGATCTTTACCTTTTGAGTTTGTAAGTAATTAGATTTATGAAGACTTGAACATCCTGTCAATTTTTTGTCATTCTGTCAGTTTCACTGTATAGTTAAAATTCATGCCTTTATAAAATGATTGCCAGATTTATCAAAATATACATGAACAAAGTGAAGGTATAATATGCAGGAGGATGATAATCCATCAAAAACATTCAGGCCATCAGTTTGGATATGAGAGCTGGAGAGTGTTGAAATATCTCAGGTTGTGTCAGAAGATTCTTTACATTTATAGTTAGCTGATGATTCAATTGGTTGGTTGGCAGTAGTTTCTAAACCTGAATTTCTTTTGTATAAAAGTTCTTTTAAGATGCCTTTTCTTCTTTTTTTTTGAGACAGCATCTTGATCTATTGCCCAGGCTCTAGAATACAGTGGTGTGATCTCAGCTCACTGCAGCCTTGGCCTCCTGGGCTCAAGCCATCCTCCCAGTTCAGCCACCTGAGTAACTGGGACCACAGGTGTTTGCCACCATGCCTGGCTATTTGAGAAAAATTCTTGTAGAGACAGGGTTTCTCTGTGTTGCTCAGGCTGGGTTCAAGCCATCCTCCCACATCAGCCTCCAAGTATTGGATTGAGGTGGGAGGTGAGCCATTGTGCCCGGCCTAATATACTGTTGTAATGAAACAGTTTTGTAACAATTTAAAATCAAAATTATAATGGCTCACACCTGTAATCCCAGAACACAGGGAGGCTGAGACGGATGGATCACTTGATGTCAGGAGTTTGAGAACAGCCCAGCCAACATGGTGAAACCCCATCTTTACAAAAAAATACAAAAATTAGCTGGTGATATATGCCTGTAGTCTCAGCTACTTGGGAGACTGAGGTGTGAGAATTACTTGAACCCAGGAGGTGGAGGTTGCAGTGAGCTGAGATTGTGCCACTGCCCTCCAGCCTGGGTGACAGAGTGAGACCCTGTCTCAAAATCAAAAACAAAATCATAAACTCTTCAAAAGCAAAAGCATTGTTTACTTGTTTCAGCCAGAGAGAAATGAGTAATTAAAATCCATTTGGGATGAACAGAGAATGTTTGGGGGGAAAAAACAAAAAAGACCTCAAAAAATTTCAAAATAAAAGAAAAATAAAAAAGCAAAAATATTTTTCCCTGTGAAAGAATAAAACCAGAATAAGTTATAGAATATGGGATTGTACATTTAACCCTTGCTTTCTCAAAATAGTATATAATTCATAACGTTATGCTTATATACAAATTTATGCTTAGTTTTTCAGAAATTAATTGGAGCAAAAATCAAAATTACTTAAATGAAACAAAATATAGGTGTTAAATGAAGCAAAGATCAAACATGCAGGTGAATTTTACAGACTCCATAAATCTGAGTGTAGACATTTATACAGACCTTGGCTTATTTATGACTGTGGCACCATATTAATGCTGGCTTCCTATTTCCCTGAGTGAACATACACATCTTGCTGTGAGCATTCAGGACAGCCTGTTGAGAATGCTCACGTCCTTCTCACATACTCACTGGACCGTGTGTGATGATTCTGGGGTGAGATTTCATAACCACTCACAGAGCCTACAGCTGTCAGTGGTTTATGTACAACTTTGTTGCGTTACCTTAGAGACTGACAAGGTTTAATAGTTTATATCTAAAAATTGTGTACTTAGCTAGCTGAATTGTCATATTTCCTATTTCAATTTAAATCACTCAGGAATCTTTAGGACCTTGAACTAAAATTGGGTATAATATTGACATTATTGGGATAACATAATGGATATGAATGAATTATAAAAATACTATATTTTATTGATTCTATAATCAAGACACATCCTGTAGTCAGTGGCATCTTAGGTTGAATGAACTTCAGTAGTCTTTTTTTTTTTTAATCGAAAGGCCAAATTAATTATGAAAAATGTTCACTTAAGATTTCTCAGAACTTTTGGCCTGCATCTTAATTGCCGCTGGAAAAAGAACTATCAGTATCACGTCCAGCTGTGCAAGGCTTTTTTTTTTTGAGACAGAGTTTTGCTCTTGTTGCCCAGTCTGGAGTACAATGGCACAATCTCGGCTCATCGCAACCTCCTCCTGGGCTCAAGCAATTCTCCTGCCTCAGCCTCACGAGTACCTGGGATTACAGGCATATGCCACCACGCCCAGCTAATTTTGTATTTTTAGTAGAGATGGGGTTTCTCTATGTTGGTCAGGCTGATCTTGAACTCCCGACTTGAGGTGATCTACCTACCTCAGCCTCCCAAAGTGCTGGGATTGCAGGTGTGAGCCACCGAGCCCGGCTGTTTGTTTGTTTTTTAATGGGACAGTGTCTCTCTGTCACTCAGCCTGGCATGCAGTGGCAGGATCATAGCTCCTTGTAACCTCAAAGATGCCACCACACATGGCTAACTTTAGTTTTTGTAGAGAGGGGGTCTTGTTATTAATATGTTGCTTAGGCTGGTCTCTCCAACTCCTGGCCTCAAGCAATCCTTCCACCTCAAGCAATCCTCCCAAAGTGCTGGGATTACGGCGTGAGCCACTGTGCAGGGCTGAGGCTTGCATCTTCATGTCTGTTGGACTCTGTAGTCCGTCATACCCTTGCTCCTTGGCTGCCTCTTTCTTGAATCTCCATTCTTCCCATCTTGATAAACCATTACCTCTGAGTCCAGTGGTTTCTTATCTCACTTGCGCATTAGAATCATCAGGGAAGCTTTAAAAAAAGAAACCAGTGCTGACTTGGGGTGATAATGATGAGTCAGTGTAGGTTTATCGATTGTAACAAATGTCACTGTGGCATGGGATGTCAGTATGAGTGAAGGAGGTTATGCATGTATGGGGACAGGGGCCATAGGGGAACTCTCTGCTCAGTTTTGGGAAACTTCTGCTCAATTTTGCTGAGAACCTAAAATACTCTTAAGAAAGAAAGATTTATTTATTTGTTTTTGAGATGGAGTCTCGCTCTGTCATCCAGGCTGGAGTGCAGTGGCGTGATCTCGGCTCACTGCAACCTCCGCCTCCAAGGTTCAAGCGATTCTTCTGCCTCAGCCTCCCTAGTAGCTGGGACTATAGGTGCATACCACTACACCTGGCTAATTTTTTGTATTTTTAGTAGAGATGGGGTTTCACCGTATTAGGCAGGATGGTCTCGATCTCTCGTCCTCATGATCTGTCTGCTTAGGCCTCCTAAAGTGCTGGGATTACAGGCATGAGCCACTGCATCCGGCCTATTTATTTATTTATTTTTTAATGGTCAGATGATCCTGGGATCAGAATAGGTACTAAGCATGGCAAGAAAAGATCATCAATATCATTTATATAGCACTATTCTTAAAAAAAATTCTCAGCCGGGTGCAGTGGCTCACACCTGTAATCCCAGCGCTTTGGGAGGCCGAGACAGGTGGATCACGAGGTTAGGAGTTTGAGACCAGCTCGGTCAACATAGTGAAACCCTGTCTCTACTAAAAATACGAAAATTAGCCGTGCATGGTGGTGCGCGCCTATAGTCTCAGCTACTCAGGAGGCTGAGGCAGGAGAATCGCTTAAACCTGGGAGGTGGAGGTTGTGGTGAGCTGAGATCGCGCCACTGCACTCCAGCCTGGGCAACAGAGTTGAGACTCCATGTTAAAGAAAAAAAAAAATTCTCTCTCCCCTAGAGTGATAAGTTATTTTTGTGTTTGTAGAATTCCTATAAACGTACAGCTAGCATATCATCTAATTTAAGACAGTATCAATTGTAAGCCACACCAAGATAGAAAATTGCTAATTAAACTATGGCATACCGAGTGTGTATGTGTACGTGTAAACATATGTATACACACTACTGATGCCTGGGCCCAGACTAAGACCATTGCCTTTAGTCTATGTAACATGCCAGGATGGGCAGGGCGGCTCACACCTGTAATCCCAGCACTTTGGGAGACCGAGGAGGGTGGATTGCTTGAGCCCAGGAGTTCGAGACTAGCTTGGGCAACATGGCAAAATGCCATCTCTAATCTCTCCAAAAGTACAAATATTAGCCAGGCACATTGGTATGTACTTGTAGTCTCAGCTATTCGGGAAGAAAGGCAGGAGGATCACTTGAGCCCGGGAGGTTGAGACTGCAGTGAGCCGAGATTGTGCCATTGCACTTCAGCCTGGGTGACAGAGTGAGACCCTGCCTAAAAACAAACAAGAAACATGCTGATATCTGTCCTTTGGCTACAGGTCGCTCTCTAGTATGGCTTAACATGTTGCCTCCCCTTTTCCTGCACAGTTCTCCAAAGAGGGGTCTGTTCTTAGTCTTCCCTTTCTTACCTATTAGTCATGTTCAGCTCAGGTAACGGGGCTTCTCCTTGTGACTTTCCTGACATGCTGTTGCTGATAATCACCAGTTACTGCCTGCTTGCCATTGACTTTTCCTTCCTTGCTAGACATTTCTGTTGCACTGGATGCTGTTGTTCATTCCTTTTCTTGAGACTCTATTTCCAAATCTTTCCAGATGTTGAACTCTCCCAGTGTTTCTGTACCTCTTTGACCAGTACCAAGAATGTAGTACCAAAACTACTTTCTTGGTCCATCCTTTATGACAGTTTCCCTGCCGCCCTGTGTACTCTCCTTCAGAGAGCTTATACACTTTCAAGTTTTCAGCTACAATTCTGTGCTCCTGATTTATAAACCTATTCTTTGGTTATTCCCCCCAGCATCAGAATCTTGTTTCCAACTGCCCATGCAGTACATCTACTTGGATATACCATGAACTTGACCAAAATGGAATTTATTATTATTATTATTTCTTTTCATAGAGATGAGGTCTTACTATGTTGCCAGGCCCGTCTCCACCTCCTGGGCTTAAGCAATCCTCCCACCTTGGCCTCCCAACTGTTGGGATTACAGGCACAAGCCATTGTGCCCAGCAGGAATTTCGTTTTCTTTCTTTCTTTTTTTTTGAGATACAGTTTTGCTCTTGTTGCCCAGGCTGGAGTGCAATGGCACGATCTTGGCTTACTGCAACCTCCACCTCCTGGGTTCAGACAATTCTCCTGCCTCAGCCTCCTGAGTAGCTGGGATTGCAGGCACATGGCGCCATGCCCAGCTAATTTTTGTATTTTTAGTAGAGACAGGGTTTCACAATGTTGGCCAGGCTGGTCTTGAACTCCTGACCTCATGATCCACCTGCCTTGGCCTCCCAAAGTGCTGGGATTACAGGCATGACCACTGCACCTGGCCTGGAATTTATTTTTCTTTAAACCTACATTCTCTTTCTTGTTCAGAGGCACCACCACCCACCTTGTCTTGAGAGTCATTTTTATGTTTTTCAGCCTCTATATACACTCATTTAATAGGACCTATATACATTTTATCCTGAATATTTCTCAGCCTTTACATTCCCCTCTAAGCCACCAGCATCCTAGCTCAGGACCTCATCCTTATATAGATTCTGCAGCGCTCTCCTGCCTCTGCTCTTGGCCCTCTCAAATTGGTCCTCCACTGTCACCAGAGAGGCTCGTCTAAGATGCAGACCTGAACTGTCACCTCTCTACCTTCACATCACCAGCACTTACCTCCTTTCCTTCCACTCCCCTGTCCTTATCTTGAGTCAGCTGGCACCTTTCTGCACAGAGGACCTCAGTGTCACTCTGACCATGCTCGCTGTTTCAGCTTTCCTCCTATTCCCATGCTCCACTGCTGGCGTGCTTCTGCCATGTCATGCCCTTGCTGGCCTAGGGGCAGATGTCAGAATTCCCAGCCTGACAGTGAAAGTTTCCCAAACTGTTGTCTGTGGAACTTCCATGTCCTTGTTAATTACCATCCATTCAGCCTGAATGCTGCTTTTGATTGAATATCTTCTTCCCTCTGTGCACTCCAGCTGTCACTGGATGGTGCTATGCAGTTCCAGGCTGTTGGTGTCCCTAACAAAGAATTGGACGTGAAACACACAAGTAGCAAAGCAAGCAGCAAAAGTTTGTTAAGCACAGTATTACACTCTCGGAGAGAGGAGAGTGGACTGATCTCTGCGAAATGAGATCAGCATCGGTTTGGTGTACTTTCTTTGAGTCTTTGTGTACGTGTTTTTTTCTCTTCTCTTCCCAAGACTGCCTAATCTTTAGCCAGCCTCTGCCATTTAATTGATAGGCGGACTGCTTAGCTACTTTGGCCCTAGTGTGCGTGTGTGTTGCCTCCATCCCATAATTTTAAGTACATGTACAATATGCAGCCCTTACGCATGAGCTTTAATGAGCTGATTAGCATACAGGGTCATGTTAAGGATACTTTTTCTCTCTAATGCACATGCCCATCTCTGAGGAGCCAGCCATGGGGTCTCTTTACTCACTTTTTAATCTTATTTTTGTTTTGGCTGCTCAGCTTCTGTCTCTTATCTTGTTTCTTCCTCACCTACCCATTCACCTTGCTTCTGCTCTCTGCTTTTACTCATTCTGCCCTTTATCTGTCTTCCTGTTCCCTCTGCTACTTTCCCTTGCTTCACAGCTTGGTTTATCTTGTTTTCTGTTTTCTTTTGAGTTGCCATGTGTCACCATAGAGAAAGCCCTTATGTTGTAATACCTGATTCCTTGCTCTCTTGAGAGAACTTTCGTGAGATTTTAGCTAAATTAATTTGATTTTCATCTTTATCATCTATAAAATGGCAATAATGATAAAAACATTGCACAGGAGTTTTTTTTTTTTTTTTTTTTTTTCTTTTTGAAGGCTTAAGTAAGCAAAGCAAAGGGGAAGTAGAAATAAAAATGTAAAGTAGAAATAATAATGGTAAGCCGGGCGCAGTGGCTCACGCCTGTAATCCCAGCACTTTGGGAGGCCGAGGCGGGTGGATCACGAGGTCAAGAGATCGAGACCATCCTGGTCAACATGGTGAAACCCCGTCTCTACTAAAAATACAAAAATTAGCTGGGCATGGTGGCACGTGCCTGTAGTCCCAGCTACTCGGGAGGCTGAGGCAGGAGAATTGCT
>PVKV010010460.1:19236-75684 GCA_004027835.1 Alouatta palliata | reverse complement strand
GGAGAGATTATTGGGAGTTGAGGGGGATGATGGGGAGATGAGGTGGGAGGAGATGATGGGGAAGGGGAGAGATTATTGGGAGGTGGGGGAGATGATGGGGAGGTGATGGAGAGGCAGGGGGAGATGATGGGGATGTGGGGGAGATGACGGGAAGGTGGGGGACGTGATGGAAAGGTGGAGGGAAATGATGGGGAAGTACATATCAAAATGTGAGCAGTGCTGCCCCACCACTTTACTTTTTGAAAGCTGCCTTGAGAATAAGTTTTCTGGGTCCAAATGATCCTTTGCTCCAGCAAAGCCACTGATAACGTGGCTTTAAGTTAGTAATATATAAAACCCAGACCTTCTTTATGAGTGTGGGGAGGAAGTGTTTACAACATTATAGTTACATAAACATCATTACTGTAAACCCAATGGAATGGACTCAAAGACATAATCCTATGTCAGCCTGTATTGCTCAAAAAGGAATATTCTAAGTATCAAGATAAAGTGGCTTTTTTCTTATTCTACGTCAGTTATTTAAAATAATGCCAGATTTGGATTTGTACCTTATTTAAGACATGAGAAAATTAGATTTCTTTTTTCCTGGAGTTTTTGTCTTTTTTTTTTTCCTTCTTAAGAAACGCATCATTTTCTTCACCACTTGACTAAGGTCTTTTCCTTCTGTAATACGCCAGCTGTTTTATGGAATCTATTTATTTCTCCTTGCTGACCTATTATTTTGGGGGACCTGCTGCAAAGCTGTTATAGTAGGTTTCCTTTTCATTGAATTCTTGGGTTAATTTCTCTGTTTCTTGGGTTCCACACCTTGCTCCTTGGATTCCATTTTAATTTGCAGGGGTACCCCTTCACAGGGCTACCATGTCTGATACCAGTAATTTTTCAGGACAGGTACAGAAGGAGAGAGTTTCTGCATGCCTAAAAAGCCTTTATTTTACTGTCACTTTTTTTTTTTCTTTTTTGTAGAGACAGGGTCTCACTATGTTACCCAGGCTGGTCTCGAACTCCTGGCCTCAAGTGATTCTCCTACTTCGGCCTCCTAAATTGCTGGGATTACAGGTGTGAGCGACTGTGCCCAGCTTACTGTCATTTCTGGATGGAAGTTTTGTTGTCTTTTTAAACACCCACTGTGGCTAATGAAAAGTATGTCGCCACTTAATTCTCTTGCAGGTTAAGTATTGTTCTCCTCCAGAAGCTTTCATAATTTTCTCTTTGGCAATGTAACATTCCATAGGCATGAATCTAACTGTAGGTTTTCATTTATCCCATTGTAACAGGAAAGGGGTCCCAATCCAGGCCCCCAAGAGAGCGTTCTTGGATCTCATGCAAGAAAAAATTCAGGATGAGTCCATAGAGTACAGTGAAAGCAAGTTTATTAGAAAAGTAAGGGAATAAAGAATGGCTATTCCATAGACAGAGCAGTCCCGAGGGCTGCTGCTTGCCCATTTTTATGGTTATTTCTTGATGATATGCTAAACAAGAGGTGGATTATTTGTGCCACCCTTTTTTAGACCATATAAAGAAACTTTCTGAGGTTGCCATGACATCTGTAAACTGTCATGGCGCTAGTAGGAGTGTAGCATCCTGTGTGAGGACGATCAGAGGTCACTGTCGTCACCATCTTGCCCAACACAGTGAAACCCTGTCTCTACTAAAAGTATAAAAATTAGCTGGGTGTGGTGGCAGGCACCTGTAATTCCAGCTGCTTGGGAGTCTGAGGCAGTGTGCCGAGATCGCGCCACTGCACTCCAGCCTGGGCAACAGAGCTAGACTCCATCTCAAAAAAAAAAAAAGAAAAAAAGAGATCCAGGAAGAACCAATATCACAGTTCAAGTCTGAAAGCAGGAAAAGACTCTCATCCCCACTCAAGATAGCCAGGAAGCATTTTTCCCTTACTTTTGTTCTACTCAGGCCTTCAAGGAATTGGATGAGGCTCACCTCCACTGAGGGGGCAATCTGCTTCACTCAGTCTACTGATTCAAATGTTCATTTCATCCAAAACACCTTCATAGAAACACCCAGAATAATACTGGACCAGTCAGGCTGACACATAAAATTAACATCATGTCTTCTCCACATTTTCTGTCCACTTGTTATTTTTTATTTTATTTTTTTTTGAGATGGAGTTTTGTTCACATTGCGCAGACTGGAGTGCAATGGCACGATCTCAGCTCACAGCAACCTCCACCTCCGGCGTTCAAGCGATGCTCCTGCCTCAGCCTCCCGAGTAGCTACGATTACAGGCATGCGCCACCACGCCTGGCTAATTTTTTTATTTTTAGTAGAGACGGGGTTTCTCCATGTTGGTCAGGCTGGTCTCGAAATCCTGAACTCAGGTGATCCACCCGCCTTGACTTCCCAAAGTGCTGGGATTACAGGCGTGAGCCACCGTGCCCAGCCAACTTGTTCTATCACTTACTAAAGGAGGGTTGTTGGAATTTCCACCTCTGCAAGTGTGTTGTCCAGGTCCGCAGTTCTGTTGGCCTTTGTCAGGCACTTTGGAGCTCTGTTCTTAGGCCCCTGTGCGTTTAGAACTGTAACATTCTCCTGATTGTTCCATCCTTTATCTTTAGGAAATGGCCCTCTTTGTCCCTGGTACTGCTCCTTGTTCTGAGGTCTGACCCTGTCTGATATGAAAATCACCACTCTGTTTTGGCAGTAATTTCTAATTCAGTCTTATTCCCTGTGCTTTTTATTTATTTACTTATTTTTTTAATTTTCCTGGTTTCCTTGGTATCTTCTAAACCTGTGCCTTTTTTGTAGCATCCTGTGCTCTTTTATTTAATGGCTTGCCTGTTTGACTTTCCCTAAGGATACATATTTTCATTTTTTAAAAATCAGCTTTAGGCTGGGCGTAGTGGCTCATGCCTATAATCCCAGCACTTTGGAAGGCCAAGGTAGGCGGATCACTTGAGGTCAGGAGTTCAAGACCAGCCTGGACAATATGGCAAAACCTTGTCTCTACTAAAAATACAAAAATTAGCCAGGCATGGTGGTGCACACCTGTAATCCCAGCTACTTGGAAGACTGGGGCAGGAGAATTGCTTCAACCCGGGAGGTGGAGGTTGCAATGAGCTGAGATTGAGCCATTGCATTCCAACCTGGGCAACAAGA
This sequence comes from Alouatta palliata, assembly GCA_004027835.1. Lineage (NCBI taxonomy): Eukaryota > Metazoa > Chordata > Mammalia > Primates > Atelidae > Alouatta > Alouatta palliata. The sequence goes on along the minus strand of PVKV010010460.1, from coordinate 72,570 downwards.
GTGAAATGCTGTCTCAAAAAAAAATAATAATAATAATTAGTCTGCAGACCTGTAATCCCAGCTACTTGGAAGGCTGAGGCGGGAGAACTACTTAAGCCCACAAGTTCAAGGTTGCAGTGAGCTATACGAGTGGTGCGCCACTGCACTCCAGCCTGGGTGACAGAGCAAGCCACTGTGTCTAAATTAAAAAAAAAAAAAAAAGTAAACCAATCTATGAGAATTTATTCAGAAGTGGAGAATGCTAAAAGGAAATAAAAAGTCATGCACGTAGCCAGGGCTGTTATTAAAGGGTACTAAGTGAGGCCCCTTCTGAGACCTAGGCTCAGACATCATGCGTGGGAAGCAGCCAGCCTTGTGAGTGCTGCTGGTCACCACCCTGCACGTGCAAAGGTCTTCGGGCAGGACGGAGGCTGGTGTGACCTCCTGAAGCCATTAACAACCAGTGTGACTCTTTTTTTTTTTTTAAAGACAGGGTTTCACCATGTTGGCCAGGCTGGTCTTGAACTCCTGACCTGACCTCAGGTGATCCATCTGCCTTGGCCTCCCAAAGTGCTGAGATTACAGGCAGGAGCCACCGGCCCCGGCCCAGTGTGACTCTTAAAAGGAGAAGAAGGGGGCCCAGCATGTGCTTATAGAAGGAAGTAGCTGTCCTGTGGCCTTTCCCATGGCTCATTTCTTTTCTTTTTTTTGAGACAGAGTCTTTCCTAGTGGCATGCTCTCAACTCACTGCAACCTCCGCCTCCTGGGTTCAAATGATTCTCCTACCTCAGCCTCCTTAGTAGCTGGGATTACAGGTGCATGCCACCACACCCAGCTAATTTTTTTACTTTTAGTAGAGACAGAGTTTCACCCTGTTGGCCAGGCTGGTCTCAAACTCCTGAACTCAGATGATCCTCCTGCCTCAGCCTCCCAAAGTGCTGGAATTACAGGTATGAGGCACTGCTCCCGGCCTTGGCTCATTTATTTTCTCCACAAAGCCATTTCTTCCGAGTCAGTGATTCTCAAACTTTATAGCATATCAACTAGAAGGATTGTCAAAACAAAGGCTGCTAAGCCCTTCCCCCAGAATTTGTTTTATAGATGTGGAGTGGGACCCCAGAATTTGCTTTTCTAACAACTTTTAAGGGGGTGCTGCTGACCTAGGGATCCCACTTTGAGAACCACCACATTATGAAGGGGACAGGACACTGATTGCTCATGCCAGCTGAGAGGCAACACAAAGGAGAATCTTTTTAAGCAGTGTGTCTGTGCTTCAGGCCACACAAGGGCTGAGTCAGGGCAGCCAGGGCCGTGACCCTTTTGGCTGCTGTTGGGAGGAGAGGGTGGTACTTGCTCCTGGGTGCTCCCTCATCTCCGTTGTGCTATCAGCCAGGTGGGGTGGAGACAGCCCGAGTCTGGCCAGATCTTTGGGGGCCCTTCTCCTATCTTCATTCTGCTGGCTCAGGCCTCCTCAACACAGGAGGCCAGACAGAGGGGCAAGTTTGCCTCATTCTGGCCTCTCAGTCCAGGGTATAGAACACTTCCTCTTCCCTAAGTGTCCCATCCATCCCTGTCTAGTTATGCTTCCTCTCCTCAAGGTAACAAAGTTTCTCAGACAAGAAACCTCTCTAGTCACTTGAGCCCAATTCCTCTCTTCAGGATCCAGGACTCTCAAGCATGGGATTGGGATTACATCAGCAACACTGATGTAATCCTGATCATGGATTCAATCCTGAAACGACCAAGGCAGTGAGTCTAGACTGAGGCCAGGTATTTCCCTGTGACCCAAAAAGCACTCTGCATGCACTTTCCTGAGAGTTGACAGGTCTGGGACACCTCTGCCAGCCTCACAGCCAGCTGGATCCTAGATTCCTGGTATCCATTCACTTCCATCTGGTTTTCTCATCCCTGCTGTGGTCAGCAGAATACCACTCTCCCATATCCATGTCCTAATCCCCAGAACCTATGAATATGTTAGGTTACATGACAAAAGGGAACGGAATTGCAAATGGAATTAAGGTTGCTAATCAGCTGGCCTTAAAGATTCTCCTCAACTATATGGGTGAGCCCAGTGTAACCAGGAGGGTCCTTAAAAGTGGAAGAGGGCTGCGGAGAGAGAACCACAGAGAGGGCAGCAGTGGAAGGACTCTGGCTGAGGCTGCTACTTTGAAGACGGTAAAACGGCTGCGAGTCAAGGGATGCAGGCAGCCTACAGAGATTGGAAAAGACAAGAAAAGATTCTCCCCTGGAGCCTCCAGGAGGAATGCAGCGCTGTCGACACCTTGATTTTAGCCCAGTGAGACCCACTTCAGTCTTCTTACAAAACCGTAAGCCCCAAACTGCAGACGCCCAAGGTAGTGAAGAGCTAACTCAAAGGCATTTGTGGGTGTGCCTTGTCCTATGGAGCGAATCCCATTAAGATTCATAGGAAGATCCCACAATTAAGAAGCTTACATTAGCAAAAATGCCACCAGCTGTGATTGAAAGGGGCCGAGACAATACAAAATGAAGAGGGCTTCGAATCCCCACACTCATTTCTTTCCTGGGTAACCCAGTCTTCTCCCCTTAACGACAAAATGCCTCTAAAACGTAGTCGATAGTTGGAAAATTGCTTGTGAAGTAATTTCCAACGGGCTCGAGGGAAAGCCCATTGAAACATCCCCAACCTACAGCAAGGAAGCCCTTAAGAGAGACAGCATTCAGGAACCTCCTCCCGCAAAAATGCTGATCAAACACTGCCCCTGAAATGACACAACAGTTTCTGCCGGCCGATAGGTTTTTTATACGTTAAGGGGTCCAGGCCACCCACCACGGCTGCTCTGTTCAGACTGAGGAACTTTTCATTTCCTTAACTTCCCAAACTTTAAGTACAGCTCAAGAGGACCGTGAAAGTGGCCAGGGGTTGCCCTGAGTCGAAGGCCAAGGAGGGCGCAAGAAACCGCGGAGGAGAAACCAGGCGCCCAATAACCCCGAAGATCGGCGCTTGCGTACGTCCAACGTTCACCAGGAGCCTTCGCGGCCGAGTCGCTTCCTGTCCCCGGGGCTCCTTATTGTTGGATTCTGGTGGACTTTAAAGAAGTGTGCAACAAAAAAAAAAAAACACGACAGATAATAGATTCTGGGAGCAAGAACAGGCAGAAGCCTTTCTGGGAAGTACAGTCCCTGAGCGTATGTGTATCACAAACCTGGGGGCAGGAATGACTTTGACCAGAAACAGAGCCTTGCGGCGACTTATGGGAAATGGAGTCCGGCGAGGCGGCGGCGGGGCGTGTGCGCATAACCGGAAGTGGCGAGAATCAGGCGCCTCTCTCTGGCGCGGGAGCGGGATCTGGCGTTGGGCGGTATATGGTACGCGGTTCTTGAGCTCGCGCGGGTCGCCTGTCGAGTGTTGCCAGTTGCCAGTCGTTTTTCGGAAAGCCGGCAGCGGCTTTTTCACCGGGTTCTCCTTGAGGTCGAGTCAAAGAGTGGCTGTGACTCGGGAGACGGAGTGGGACACCCGGCTGGGCAGGCCTGGTCCGAGCACCCGCGACCCGGCACCGCAGGATGAGCCCGTGCCTCTGAGGCGAGAGGCTGGAGAGGAAGAAGTGTCCGGCCTGAGAGCCGTCCGAGCAGCCCTGGAAGACGGGTGAGGGCTGCTGTAGATACACCCTGACGCCCAGAGAACTGCTGGGAGGCTGTGGCGCGAGGTGGGACTCCAATGCTGGAGAAAGGAGGTGAGGAGTGGTAGAGGGAGCGATCGTCAGGAGATCGGCCGCTGCTTCGTTTGCCCATGACTGCCGCTGTGAGAGCCTGATCAGAACTCTCTTCATCTCTTCTACAGGTGGTTGGAGACAATCCTCTTTTCTTTCTTTGCCCGTGACACAGCCCCAGGAGATCCTGAGAACATGTGCCCCGACAGTTCTTTTTTTGAGTAAAGAATTCGGGGGTCTAAAAAGTTTGAGGACCTCAGGACTGCGCGATTTCTGAGTATTGTACCACGTACCCCAGTCTGCTTGATGGACCAGTGGCAGTGGAGAGTAGGGAGAAGTGAGTTCCTGAGGACTTTGTGGCTGTTCTCCTTCTGGCCCTTCTCAGAGCAGCCAGGGATGCCTGCAAGCCCAGGAAAGTTAGAGGGCAGGTCAGCCCAGTAGGATTGTGAAGTTGTGGAGGACAGGGGAATTTGCAGTTAGAAGGCACAAGTTCTTGTGAAAGTCGTGAGGTATCGACCATGTCTCTTAACCTGTATTTCTCCATGGAAGAAAGGACAAAATAACGTTACTTTGTTTACCTCAGAGAATTGTAATCATCAAATGAAATAACACTTTTGAAAGCACCCTGAATGTGGTACAGAACAAATGTGCAAGCAGGCAACCTCTGTAAGCCTTACTCACCAACGCCTGTGGTGTCTACCCCTAGATCAGCTATATTTGGTTTGTTACTCTCCAAGTGCAGTTTTACATCCAGCATTTGGTGCTGTCCACAAGATCAAGAGGTCCTTATATTTGTTTTTTTGTTTGTTTGTTTTATTTTGTTTTTGGGACAGAGTTGCTCTGTCACTCAGTCTGGAGTGCAGTAGTGCTATCTCGGCTCACTGCAGCCTCCGCCTCCCAGGTTCCAGCGATTCTCCTGCCTCACCCTGCTGAGTAACTGGGACTACAGGTGCCTGACATTACAGATGTCTGATATCCGGCTAATTTTTGTATTTTTGGTAGAGACAGAGTTCCACTGTGTTGGCCAGGCTGGTCTTAAACTTCTGACCTCAAGTGATCCACCCACTTCAGCCTCCCAAAGTGCTGGGATTACAGGTGTGAACCACTGCACCTGGCCAAAAGGTCCTTATATTTGGTCTTGCACTTGAAGAGTAGAGAGTGCAATTTCACATCCAGCATGTTGTTGTATTATCTTCCCCAGAGACCTGGGAAAGCAGGTGGTCATTCATCCTCTCCATACTACGAAAGAGTGAAAATATGTGCTGTCAGGTTAGATGACTCAGTAGCAGAGGGTCTGTCCTAAGATCAGTATCTAGATCTATTTATTAATTTTATTCAGACATCCTTCACATATCATAATACTCACCCTTTTAAAGTGAGCAATTCAGTGCTTTTTAGTATTTTCACAAAGTTGCACAACCATCACTGTTTAATTCCAGAACATTTTCATTAACTGAAGAAGAAACCCCATAGCCTTTAGCAGTCACTCACTAGTCCCCTATTTCTTCACAAATCCCTGGCAACCACTCATCTTACTTTCTGCCACTATGGATTTGCCTAGAACGTTTCAAATAAATGGACTTATAACATGTGACTTTTTTTTTTTTTTTTTGAGATGGAGTTTTGCTCTTGTTGCCCAGGATGGAGTGCAATGGTGCAGTCTCGGCTCACTGCAACCTCCGCCTCCCGGATTCAAGTGATTCTCCTGCCTCAGCCTCCCGAGCACCTGGGATTACAGGCGCCCACCAGTATGCCCCGCTAATTTTTGTATTTTTAGTAGAGATGGGGTTTCACTGTGTTGCCCAGGCTGGTCTCGAACTCATGGGCTCCCTAAGTTCTGTGATTACAGATGTGAGTCACTGCACTCAGCCTCTTCACTTTCTTGACAGGGTCTTTTGGAGCACAAAGTTTTTAATTTTGAAGAAATCCAACTTACTTATTTTTTCTTTTGCTGCTTGTGCTTTTGGTGTCATATCTAAGAAATCATTGCTGAATCCAGGCTCACAAAAATGTATGGTTTTCCTCTAAGAGTTCTACTCTTTTTTAAATTTCTTTGGGATAGTGTCTCACTCTGTCAACCAGGCTGGAGTGCGGTGATGTGATCACAGCTTGCTGCAGCCTCGACCTCCCTGGCTCAAGCGATCCTTCCACTTCAGCCCCCCCAAGTAGCTAGGACTTTGCACACACTACCAAGCTTGGCTAAATTTTGTATTTTTAATAGAGACAGGGTCTTGCCATGTTGCCCAGGCTATTCTCAAACTCCTGGGCTCAAGCAGTCTGCCCACATCAGCCTTCAAGGTGCTGGGATTACAGGCATGAGCCACCACACCTAGCCAAGAGTTTTACTTCTTAACTTTAGGTCTTTGATCTAGTTTGAGTTAATTTAAATATGATGTGAAATGAGCCTCTGTGCCCAGCCTCTTCTTTTCTTTTTTTTTTTTTTTTTTTTTTTTTTTGAGACAGAGTCTTGCTTTGTTGCCAGGTACCCGGCTGGAGTGCAGTGGCGCAATCTCGACTCACTGCAACCTCCGTCTCCCAGGTTCGAGCAATTCTCCTTCCTCAGCCTCCCAAGCAGCTGGGACTACAGGCGTGTGCCACCCTCTTCTTTTCATTTAAGCGAATGCCTTAAATTTGCAGAGCCACTTTCTCCAAAGAACTAAGTAATAGATAATCTTTTTAAACTATATACTTAGGCACTGGGCATTTGCAGACTGCTTTATCTGTATGTTCCTTTAATCTTCACAGCAACCTTACAAGGGATTATCATCCCCATTTTGTAGACAGGAAAAATGAGACTTAGAGAGGTTACATGATTTGCCCACTGCTGCTGTGTGGTAGATCATGGATACATGAGAGTCTGTTAACACTCTAATGCCTCCCTACATCTGAGTGAGTTGATGGCATTTCTGAGGCAGGAGAGAATGGGGACATTTACATCACACAGGTCTGCAGATTCAGCCCACTGTGCCTTGGTAGCTGCTATGTCCCCTCTTCACAATGACAATTGGTGACTTCATAAACTGCTTTTATACCTTATTAGTTTTGTTCTCTTTCTCTAGTACTACCTTCCCCAGACCCTGCCCTTCCCCAAGAGGAAAAGGAGAGGAAGGAATGGCTGCTGGTCTCCTCACAGCTGGGCCCCGGGTAAGTTGCAAGTTAACTTTGGGAGGCATCCTTCCCCACCACCCCCAGGGTTGGCTTGCTTTTTGATGTCGTTTGTTTTGTTTGTTTATTTATTTATTTATTTATTTATTTATTTTTTGAGGCTGAGTCTCATTCTGTGGCCCAGGCTGGAGTGCAGTGGCATGATCTCGGCTCACTGCAACCTCTACGTCCTGGGTTCAAGCGATTCTCCTGCCTCAGCTACCCGGGTAGCTGGGGTTACAGGCACTACCACACCCAGCTAATTTTTTTTGTGTTTTTAATAGAGATGGGGTTTCACCATGTTGGGCAGGCTGGTCTCAAACTCCTAATCACTCAAGTGATCTGCCCGCCTCTGTAAGTGTTGGGATTACAGGCGTGAGCCACCACGCACAGCAGTTTTTTTTTTTTCTGAGACAGGGCCTCAATCTGTCACCTAGGGTACAGTGCAGTGGTACAATCACGACTCACTGCAGCCTCGACCTCCTGAGCTCAAGCAATCTCCCCACCTCAGCCTCCCGAGTAGCTGGGACCACAGGCTCGTGCCACCATTCCCAGCTAAGTTTTTAAGTTTTGTTGGGTCAGGGTTTGGGTCAGGGTTTTGCTGTGTTACCCAGTCTGGTGTTGAACTCCTGGGCTCAAGCCGTCCTCCAGCCTTGGCCTCCGAAAGCGCTAGGGTTAGAGGTGTGAGCCATCCCACCCAATCATTGTAGGTTTTGTTTTGTTTTGTTTCTGCAAGTTTTCTGCAATGAACAAAGTAATTCATTTTCACTGGAAAATAGAGAAAACACAAAGAAAAAGTTAAAAATCACTCTTAATCCCACAAAAAAAATAGCACCTAACATTTTGATTTGTGTCCTCTCAGTCATATTCTCTCTCTCTTTTTTTTTTTTTTTTTTTGTTGGAGTCTTGCTCTGTCGCCCAGTCTGGAGGGCAGTGGTGCAATCTCAGCTCACTGCAGCCTCTACCTCCCAGGTTCAAGTGATTCTCCTGCCTCAGCCTCCTGAGTAGCTGGGATTACAGATGTGCCCTACCACAATGCATCCTACCACACCTGGCTAATTTTTGCATTTTTGGTAGAGACAGGGTTTCGTCATGTTGGCCAGGCTGGTCTTGAACTCCTGACCTCAAGTGATCCACCAGCATCAGCCTCCCAAAGTGCTGGAATTACAGGGGTGAGCCACTGCGCCCAGCTCATATTCTTTCTTTTCTATATTTTTCCCAAAGTGGATTTATTCTGCTCTGTAATATTTCTGTTTCCACTTAGCAGAATTTGATGAACATTCTCCCATTTCACTGCATATTCTACCAAATCATTTCTAACACATTCTTGTTTTTTTTTTTCCTTAAATAATTTCAGCTTGCTATTTTAGATTCAGGGGTGGGTGTGCAGGCTTGTTACATGTGTATGTTGTGTGATGCTGGGGTTTGGGGTACAGATGATACCATCACTTAGGTAGGGAACATAGCACCTCGTAGGTAGTTTTTCAGCTGGTACCCCCTTTTCTCTGCATAGCACCTCGTAGGTAGTTTTTCAGCTGGTACCCCCTTTTCTCTCTCCTGCCTCTAGTAGTCAGTGGTTTTTGTTCCCATCTTTGTGTCCATATATACTTGGAGTTTAGCTGCCCTACTCATGAATGAGAACATGTGGTATTTGGTTTTCTACTCTTGCATTAGTTCACTTAAGATAATGGACTCCAGATGCATCCGTGTAACTGCAAAGGACGTGGCTTCATTTTTTATGGCTGCATCGTATTCCACATGTATATTATATTCTCTGTGTATATTTTCTTTACCTAGACCACAGTTGACGGGCACCTGGGTTGATTCCATGTCTTTGCTGTTGTGAGTAGCACTATGAGGAACATGCACGTGAATGTGTCTTTTTGGTAGAATGATTTCCTTTGAGTATTTACACTCAAATATTTATTTGCTTTTGAGTATTTATACCTGGGATTGCTGGGTCGAATGATAGCTCTGTTTTTAAGTTCTTTGGGAAATCTCCGGACTGCTTTTCCACAGTGACTGAACTAATTTAATTAACATTCCCATCCGCAGGTATAAGCTTTCCCTTTTCTCTGCAGCCTCACTGGCATTTGTTAGTTTTTACTTTTTTATGTTAGCCATTCTGCCTGGTGTGAGAATATCTCATAGTGGTTTTGATTTGCATTTCTCTGGTGATTAGTGATGATGAGTATTTTTTCATCTATTGGCCACTTGTATGTCTTGTGTCTGCTCATGTCTTTTGCCTGCTTTTTAATGTGATTGTTTTTTGCTTGTTACTTTAAGTTCCTTATAGATTCTGGATATTAGACCTTTGTCAGATGCAAATTTTTGAATATCTTTTCCCATCCTGTCGGTTGTATGTTTAGTCTGTTGATAGTTTCTCTTTTTTTTTTTTGAGAGTCTTACTGTCACCCAGTCTAGAGTGCAGTGGCACAATCTCAGCCCACTGCAACCTCCACCTCCCAGGCTCAAGTGAGTCTCATGCCTCAGCCTCCAGAGAAGCTAGGATTACAGGCATGGGTCACCACACCCGGCTAATTTTTGTATTTTTAGTAGAGAGGGGGTTTTACCTTGTTGGCCAGGCTGCTCTTGAACTTCTAACCTCAGGTGACCCTCCCACTTGGGCCTTCCAAAAGATTGCAAACGTGAGCCACCACGCCTGGCCCTAATAGTTTCTTTTGTTGTACAGAAGCTCTTTAATCAGGTCTCACTTGTCAGTTGTTTGGGTTGCAATTGCTTTTGAGGACTTAAGCCAAGAATTATTTGCCAGAGCCAAGGTCAAGAAGGGTATTTCCTTGGTTTTCTCCTGTGGTTTTTGTAATTTAAGGTTTTACATTTAAATCTTTAATCCATCTTGAGTTAATTTTTGTATATGGTGAAATGTGGGGGCCCAGTTTCACTCTTCTGCATATGGCGAGCCGGTTATCCCAGTACCATTTATTGAGTAGGGAGTCTTTTCCCCATTGCTTGTTCCTGTTGATTTCCTTGAAGATCAGGTGGTAATAGGTTTCTGGGTTCTCTTTTCTGGGTCTGTGTGCCTGTTTTTGTACCAGTGCCATGCTGTCTTAACATATTGTTTCTTTCATATAGTCCTATGAGAGTAGGAACTGTCCTTTTTTTCTTGACTAGGTAATTAGCTATTTCTTCCCCCACCCTCTCCCCGAGATGGAGTTTTACTCTTGTTGTGGAGGCTGGAGTGCAATGTTGCGATATAGGCTCACTGCAGCCTCTGCCTCCCAGGTTAAGTGATTTTCCTGCATCAACCTCCTGAGTAGCTGGGATTACAGGCATGTACCAAGACACCCATCTAATTTTTTGTATTTTTAGTAGATATGCGGTTTCTCCATGTTGGTCAGAGTGGTCTCGAACTCCTGACTCAGGTGATCTGCCTGCCTCGGCCTCCCAAAGTGCTTGGATTACAGGTGTGAGCCACCACGCCCAGCCTATTTTCATGTTTAAAGTTTGCTGTTGGATTTCCTTGTCAGGAAAGAGCATTACTCTTTATTAATATATTTTTTCTTTATTAATCTTTTGTTTCTGCTTTCCTCAGGTTTATTTTAAAATTCATTTTTTAACTTCTTGAGTTGAATCCTTAACTCACCTTCTTCCTTGCTTGTTTACATTGAAGGTTTTTGGCTATGTATTTTATTTTGTTTAGATATTCCAAAATTATGATTTGGATTTCTTTGTCTGCCCATTTGGCTGGTCTATGCTTCAGGAGGATGGAGTCATGTCTCTTGTCAGCACAAAATGCCAGCACAGTCTGATTGCAGGGTGTAGGGTTCACTAGCTCTGTCAGCTCAACCTTATTAAATTGGTCTGTCTTCCATGTCTTTATTCTTTTTTTGTGGTTTATTCTCTTTGGGTGGTCAATGACTGAGTTATTTTAACATCTCTCAAAACCCTAATCTAAATTTCTCGTATTTCCTGCAGCTGTTTCTTTATTTTTTATTTTTATTATTTATTTTTATTTTTTTATTTTTATTGAGGCCAATACCCACGGAGTGACGTTCCACCCCTACTGGCCTGGCCTACCAAGCTATTTCTTTATGTAGTACGTATTTGCTCATGACATTTATATCTTTATAATGGATATTACTTTCTTGATTATTTTGAAGTTACACAAAGATTTTAAATATTTTTTAGCTTTTCATATTTTTAGTAGAGATGGGATTTCACCATGTTGGCCAGGCTGGTCTGGAACTCCTAACCTCAGGTGATCCTCCTGCATCAGCCTCCCAAAGTGCCAGGATTACAGGCATGAGCCACCACGCCCGGGATAAATATTTCTTAGTTTTAAAAGGTGACCCTCTTTGTCCCACTGAATGTACCTCTTGGTATGATGAATGGATTGGAAGAGCATGTAAAATCAGAGGCCCAGAGACTGTTTCCAATATGGAAATTGTTGCTGGTTTACAAAGCAGTGGTAGGGGAGTGGAAATAAATGGATGAATTCTCATGATATTAGGAGGAAGAGTCAATGGGGGAGCTGTAGGAAAGGAGAGGATGATACCCAGGTTCTGGCTTGGCCAACTTAGTGAACGGAGGCCCCTCCCTGAGCTGGGAACAGACAAGGAGCAGCAGGTGAAGATGGGTTTCTCCGTTGCATTTTGTCGAGTTTGAGTTCCTGTGGCACTTGGCCAGGAGATGATTTTTGCCTTAGGTTAACACCGTGTGTTAGCTCCTGATTATTTTCTTCTCTTTCCGTCTGGCTACCCCTGCCCCCGAGTACCTAGCAGAGGATGCATTACATAGAGCAGATGCCTCTACGTTACATGAACGGCTTCAGCTGAACTGCGTGCCTTGCAGCTCCTGCCTAGAGTCTCCTAACTCCAGACCCGTGTTTTCACCTGTGATAGAACATCTGCACCTGGATTTCCTATGGCCACCTAAAACTCTGTGGGCCCATAACAAACTTGTTACCTTACTAATAGACCCCTTCCCATGTTTCTTCTCTTTGTGATGACACTATCATCTATCTGGTCTTCCAAGCAGGAAACACCTTTGATTCATTCTCAGATCTTCTCTCAAAAAGTTCATTTCTGGCCTTGCCTGTAGTCCCTCTCCTCAAGCAGAATCCTCTCTCAGCTTGACACTGACACTGTTGGAGTTCTTTTTTTTTTTTTTTTTTTTTTTTGAGACAGTTTTGCTCTTTGTTGCCCAGGTTGGAGTACAGTGATGCGATCTCAGCTCACTGCAACTTCTGCCTCCTGGGTTCAACCAGTTCTTCTGCCTCAGCCTCCCAAGTAGCTGGGATTACAGGTGCCCCTCACCACGCCTGGCTAATTTGTGTAGAGACAGGGTTTCACTGTGTTGGCCAGGCTGATCTCGAACTCCTGACCTCAGGTGATCCGCCTGCCTTGGCCTTCCAGACTGCTGGGATTACTGGTGTGAGCCACTGCGCCCAGCCTGTTGCAGTTCTTAAAACCACCTCTCCCCACCTCCATCTCAAGACACAGTGGCCTTCCAGCAGCTCCTGTTGCCTGAGGGATAAAAGCACCATATTTATCAAGTGATTCAAGGCTTTTTACATTCTGACTTCAACAACCTTTCTGCCACTCTTCCTCCCCTCACCCCAACTGCCTGCCATTTCCCAAACACACCAGGACTGTCTCGCCTCTATGCTTCTGCTCATGGTACCTCTCCTACCTTGGATAGCCTTCTCTTGCTCCATCCAGGAACCTTCTCCTTCAAGGCCAGCTCAGTAATTGCCTTCTCTCTGTGGTCCTCCCAGCTTGTCCTCTCTCCCTGCCTTTCTGTTCTCCTGGCAACTAGTCTGTCTGTTTCTTTGACACATGCTACATTTGATTGTATACATTCCTGGCTCTCTTGCTGTACTGGGTGATATGTGAGTTCCCAAAAATATTTGTTAAATGTTCTGAAAACTCAGCTTTCACATTTCTTTGATAATTTGCACCGGATTCTTCACTGTATCAACTCATTCTAATTTTGCTGTTTATTATCTCTTAAAGTCCCAAGCACTCATTAATTTTTGCCCAGTTACTACACAGACACACACATACTCTCACACACTCACACTCACACACTGTTTCTCTCTCTGTCTCTATTTATACATAAAGTCTACCAGGATTATAAATGTGTGAAGACAAGAGACAGTGGTATGTGTGTGTGTGTCAGAATTAGCATAGTATTAGGCACTTCAATGCTAATGATCAATAAATGCTTTTCTGGTTTTTTTTTTTGAGACAGAGCCTCGCTGTGTGGCACAGGCTGGAGTGCAATGGCATGATCTCAGCTCACTGCAATCTCTGCCTCCTGGGTTCAAGCAATTCTCCTGCCTCAGCCTCTCAAGTAGGTGGGATTACAGGTGTACACTACCACACCCTGCTAATTTTTGTATTTTTAGTAGAGACAGGGTTTCGCCATGTTGGCCAGGCTGGTTTCAAACTCCTGGCCTCAAGTGATCTGCCTGCCTCACCTCCTGGCCTCCCAAGGTGATGGCAGCTGGCATTACAGGCATGAGCCACTGCACCCAGCCATTTTCTTCAACTACACAGAGACCTGAATCTTCAAAGACTCTTTTGCAGCTCCCCCAAAACTGCCAACGTCAAGCACCCCATCACCTCTACCCTAGATCCTGAGGCCCCTGGCAAGATGAAATGTGCTTGTTTTTTCAGGGATCCACATCCTTCAGCAGTGTGACAGTAGCTTTTGTACAGGAAGGGTGGAGGTGCCTCGTGTCTACTCCAAGGGACAGGTTCAAGGAGGGGATACCAGAAAAGTCCAGGAACCTTGTCCTACTAGGTAAGGAAACTTTTTTTTTTTTAAGATTTAGAACCACTTAATTCTGAAAATCTGTGGCACTTGCTTTTCAGTATGTGGGGGTCTCTGATGGCTGTGATAGACCAGAGGAATGGTGTTTATTCCTCTTATTCCCTTGTGGAAGGTCTCTGCATGCCCACTTAGCAAATAGGCAGTTTCCCTTTGCTTCCTCCAAGGCTGTACTTCCCCATTCTCTCATTCCCAGGAGGGGTGGGGTAACCCTCAGGTCATTTCCTCTATGTTCAGTAAGTTTCCGTTTTCCTAAATTGGGAACTTTCTGAGTTTAGTTTAGCTCCCTGGCTTGAGCCCTCCTTCAGGCTGTTTCCTAGCTCCTTCCAGAAATGTCGTATGTAACCTTGGCATGGCCTGTTGAGGTGGCTCACACCTGTAATCAAGCATTTTGGGAGGCCAAGGTAAAGCAGTCAGCTGAGACCAGCCTGAGGAACATAGTGAGACCCTGTCTCTAAAATTAAAAAGATGTTTAAAAAGACCTTGACCCTGTGTCTCTTTCTGCTGTAGTTCCTGGTGCATGCACCAAGTAAGTGCTCAATAAGTGTTTGTTTGCTGAATGAAATGAGAACAATCCGACTGGCCTGCTTGCTCTCCCCTGAGTTCTGGGTGACTGTTCATACTTATTCACAATTTCTAAAGCCTGTTTTTTACTGTCGAATAGGACTTCCAGTTTCCCAGCCTGGCATGAACTCCCAGTTGGAACTAAGGGAAGGCGCATGGATGCTGGAGGGCGAAGACCTGCGAAATCCCTCTCCAAGTAAGTGAGCAAGCACTAGCCAGCGGGAGTCTTGGGAGCAAAAGCGCCTTGAAATCACACAAGTGCCTTAGATTATCGTGACAACTGTGAGTAGGCGCTATTACCTCCATTCTGTAGATGAGGAAATGGAGCTGAGAGAGGCTGACTCACTGGTTTAAGGCTGAGGTTTGAAGCAAGCTCTGTCTGCCTCTAAAACACATTCTTCCTCACCTCATCCTTACAGAGGCCCCCAGGGCCAAGAGGTGTTTGGGGACGCTGTGATGTTCCTGGCCTCTGAAAGAGTATCCTTCCTTACTGGTGGGTAACAAGAGTCACCTTTGCTGGTCTGGCACATTCCCTGCTTGGGGTCTACCTCACTGAGGATCCTTTACTCATGCCACTGGCTGTCACGGCTCCTGCTGCCGCCCCATCTGACCCTTAATTCATTCTGCTCCTCTTTTCTCACTGCATGGCAGTGCCAGAATTTTCCAAAAGGCTGATACTAAGAAACTCAGGGAAAATGGAAGGGAGACCGTAGTTTCCACTGCGTCTCTCTTACTACCCATCTACAGCTGCTAACGTCTTTCAGCCTCTGCCACGGTGTGACCTCTGGCAGGGCCTGCAGCTTTTCCTTGGGGACCCAGTCACTTTTGATGTTTGAGACTTAAGTCCTCAAAGGTACAAATGAATTAAGCCACTTTGAGGTGACAACATTTGACCTGTTTCTAAAGATGCAGCCTGTCTATGTGTTGCTTTATTTCTTTAGTTATAAGTTATTGCTGCTGATAGGGCAATGGGCACAAAGCCCCCGGAGCATCCTTTGCATGGTTCCCTGGAGCTGCCTCTCCTCCTTCCCATCTTACCATCCTCTAAACAGCCTGTTGCTCATGGCTGCTCGGCACCACTCATGCTTGTGGAAATTGCCTGTGGCAGGGAGCCTCCCTGGCCCTTCTGCTTCCTCCTCCCAAAGCCCTGCTGCCTCTGTGTTTCTATGCTCTATACAGTCTTTCCATCATTTGTGGAGCTTCAGAAATTGAGAGCAGTGTTAGTGGCGAAGGGAACAACTGCATTTTTCTGGGAACAGTGTTCATCATAGTCTCAGAGGGATTCAAGAGCCTGAAAAGGTCGCTGTATGAGTTTTCTTGGGCTCTCATAAGAAATAACCACAAACTGGGTGGACTAAAAACAACAGTGGTTGAGGTACTCATGGTTCCGGAGGCCAGAGGCCTGAAACCGTGGTGTCAGCAGGGCCAGGTCCCTCCGCAGGCTCTAGGGAGTGTCCTCCCTTGCCTCTTTCTAGTTTCTGGTGGTTGCCAGCAATCTTCAGTGTTCGTTGGCTTATAGCTGCATCACTCCAATCTCTGCCCCTATCATCACGTGACATTGTGTGTGTCCAGATTTCCTCCTTTTGAGGGTGTTAACATACCCGAGTCCAGTTTGGCCTCATTTTAGCTTGTGATTACATCCACAAAGACCTTATTTCCATGCATGGACACATTCTGTACTTTGAGGTGGACATGATGCGGGGGCACCGTTCACCCTAGTACAGTGGCCCCAAAGGTTAAAATCACCATATCATAGAAACGGGAGTTGGAAAGGGTCATTTCCAGCAAGGGGGTGCTCGGAGGCATCAGTGTAGGGCAGTAGAAGCAGCTCTGGGTGTGGGTGCGCCTGAGCAGAGAACCAGAGTCTCTGCTCTTACACAGCAGCCGTCAGCACAGGAGACTTCTGTGAGCAGAGAGGGCTAAGTTTTTCCCCACACACCAAGCAAATTAATTTTGTAGCAGACACCATCTACCTGGGGATAGCATCAGATCCCACAGGTTGAGGGCTCAGTCCCACAAGGTGCCCCCTGCTCTTTCCCACCAGTCACAAGTCCAGGCCTCCAGAACTTTTGACCCACTGGCTTCAGATTGGTGTTCCCATGACTCCTCCTTGGATTACATTAATTTGTTAGAGAAATTACACAGAACTTGGGGAAGCACTTATTTTAGGAAGGATGAAGATGAAGAACTGCATGAGATGAGGTGTGGGGAAGGTGCAGTGAGCTTTCATGGCTTCCCTGGATAGCCACCCTGCAGGAGCCTCCATGTGTTCAGCTCTCCAGAAGCTCTCCAAATCCTGTCCGCTTGGGCCTCATATTCATCAGAGAGGCCTGACTGAAGCAGGGGCAGCGTGTTGAAATGAGATTGGACAGAAAGGGCCTGATTGAACACGAGTAGACTGAGTGGGGACACCCAGCAGGGCCTGTCTGTGCAGATTCTTCTTGGCCTCTGCACAGCATTCCTTCCTCCAGAGTGTGGGGCAGGATCTTCTCTGGATTAAGGATCATATGGGCCACACTCAGATTAGAGTCCTACCTTGGGCAGGTGAAAGAAGGGCAGGGGGAGGTCAGGGAGAGATTCTGTTTTCTGAGGCCTAAAGTGCTCTAACGTTTTAACAAAAGACTGTAGCAGTGACTGTGCACAGTGGCTCATGCCTGTAATCTCAGCCCTTTGGGAGGCTGAGTCAGGCAGATCACCTGAGGTCAGGAGTTGAAGACCAGCCTGGCCAATATGGGGAAAACCCATCTCTACTAAAAATACAAAAATTCGCTGGGCGTGGTGGCATGCGCCTGTAGTCACAGCTACTTGGGAGGCTGAGGCATGAGAATTGCTTGAACCCAGGAGGCAGAGGCTGCCGTGTACCAAGATTGTGCCACTGTCCTCCAGCCTGGGTAACTAAGTGAGACTCCGTCTCAAAAAAGAAAAAAAAAAAAAAGACTGTAGCAATGACTATGGGAGTTATGAGCAAAGAACTGTGGGTGAAATACACACACACATGTACACACATGTATACATGTATATCTCATGTCCTGGTGAGTATGAAAGACGCATGCTGACAATCCCTGCTTGCCAGGCATTAACTACATGGATTCCAGGCACACCACCGAACTATGTAGTCATGCTTCCATATATGAAAAAGGTAGACGATAAAATCTTATTTTGCCAATTAACATATGTATGAAAAAAGTTGTCAACTGTAGAGTTACATAAGCTACACAATAGTGAACAGAAGTGGTTGGGGGCAAGTTTCCACTCTGGCTATTCGAGGAACTCAACATGGCCTGTTGGCCTCTGCCCTGACTCACAGTGTGTCTTGGCATCACTGTACCTCTGAGGGCTGGGTTTGGGCCCCTTGTTATTCTACCCTACCCCTCCCAAGTGACAGACCCAGGAGTTCATTCTCCCTGCTGCTCCCTTTAGGGACTTCTGTGGTGGGTGTTAATGTTTTCCCAGACCCTGTTGGCCAGTACTACTCATTCTGATTCATCGAATTATTCATCAATCAGCAAGTGTGCATTAAGCATTTGGTGCGTGCCTGGCATCATTTTAGCTGCCATTGGTAAAATGTATCCCCTTTGTTGAGTGGGGATGAGGACAGACACAGTCTCTGCTTACGTCTTAGTGAAGAACATGAACTGAGCAAACAATAACTAATCCACTTTTTATGGTGATGAGTTTCATGAAGGAAATAAAGCAGTGCAAGGGATTAGTGACTGGGGCACAAGGCTGAGTTGGGAATAGAAGGGGAGGGAGCTGTTTGAGAGCAGATGAAGAGGAAAGACTCTTTGGAGGTGACATTGGAGCTGAGAGTTGAAGGAAGAGGATGAGCAGCTGTGTGAAGAGGAACATTCTGGACCAGCATATGTTGAGGCCTTGATGTGGGAATGAGCTTGTTTGTTTAAGGATTGGAAGACCTGTGTGGCCAGAGCTCAGTAAATGTGAGGACGAGTGGTATGCGGGGGCACTGGAACCATGGTAAGGCATTTGGGTTTTAGTCATCTAGGAAAATAAGCCATTAGAGGGTTTGGACGCAGGGAAGCAATGAGATTTACAGTTTTAAAGAATTCAACATTTGGCAAATGACACTGGCAAAAGAAATTAAAAAGAATTCAGCACACGGGCCGGGTGCAGTGGCTCATGCCTGTAATCCCAGCACTGTGGGAGGTCCAGGCGGGTGGATCACAAGGTCAGGAGTTCGAGACCATCCTGGCCAACATGGTAAAACCCCATCTCTGCTAAAGATACAAAAAATTAGCCAGGTGTGGTGGCGCACACTTGTATCCTAGCTATTCAGGAGGCTGAGGCAGGAGAATTGCTTGAAACCTGGGAGGCAGAGGTTGCAGTGAGCGAGATTGTGCCATTGCACTCCAGCCTGGGCAACAGAGCAAGACTCTGACTCAAAATAATAATCATTTAGCGTATGTGTGAAGAATGGACATTCAGGGTCAGGCATGGGAGCGGGGAGGTCATTAGGAGGAGGCTCTTGCAGACATGGTAATGTGAGGTGATAGTGGCCTGTAAGAGCAGGGGATGGGACATACTTTGCTGTTAAAGCCAACAAGACTTGCTGGTGGATTGGATGTGAGAGGTAGGGGCAGGAGGCATTAAGGATGACCCTAGGTTTTGGCCTGAACAGTTGGGTAAGTAGGAAGATTAACAAAGGCACTGGGTTGAAAGGGAGATCAGTAGCTCTGTTTGGGGTATATTGGGCCTGAGATGTCATCAGACAGTCTTCTAGTGGAGCCAGCACTCAAGAGAGGTGAGCTGAGGGACTGGCCATTTGTGAGCATCACATGGTCCTCTGAATTCTCCCTTTTCCCCATGGCTTCTTTTCTTGTCACTCTTCCTCTCCTTTTGATTGTTTTTACTCAAATAGATGGTCTGTGATGGTGAAATCCTGTCTCTACCAAAAATACAAAAATTAGCCAGGCATGGTGGTGCGTGCCTATAATCCCAGCTACTCAGGAGGCTGAGGCAGGAGAATCGCTTGAACCCGGGAGGCGTAGGTTGCAGTGAGCTGAGATCACGCCAGTGCACTCCAGCCTGGGTGACAGAGCGAGACTCCATCTCAAAAGGAAAGAAAAAAGCTGTCAAACCCATAGATGATGGGATTCCAAGTTACACAGGGACGCTCTCAGACTGCAGTGGGGGCTGCTGTGCTCTTGGTTGACTGGAGGCATTGGTGTGCACTCGCAGTTGTAAGGGAAGCCTACTCTAATGTTTTAGCATGGTTTATAAGGAGAAGGTCCAGAATAACAAGAACCATGCAGCTAACACTTACTGCACCTCAACTACGGTTCTGTGTCTTAACTCATTTAATCCTCACAGTAATTCTGTGAGGGCGCTGCTTTCACAGATGATAAGTCCAAGACTTCAAAAGATTACATTAATTTGCCCAAAGTCATAGAGCAAGTAAGAGATGGAGCCCAGATTTGAATCCAGGCAGTCTGGGTGAAGACTGTGTATAGAAATTCAACAAAAGGGTCAGGCGTGGTAGCTCATGCCTGTCATCCCAGCACTTTGGGAGGCCGAGGTGGGTTGATCACCTGAGGTCAGTTCGAGACCAGCCTGAACAACATAGTGAAACTGCATCTCTACTAAAAATACAGAATTAGCCGGGCATGGTGGCACATGCTTGTAATCCCAGCTACTTGGGAAGCTGAAGCAGGAGAATCACTTGAACGCTGGAGGTGGATGTTGCAGTGAACCGAGATCGCACCATTGCACTCCAGCCTGGGCAGCAAGAGTAAAGCTCCGTCTCAGGCCAGGCATGGTGGCTCATGCCTGTAATTCCAGCACTTTGGGAGGCCAAGGTGGGTGGATCACCTGAGGTTAGGAGTTCAAGACCAGTCTGGCCAACATGGTGAATCTTGTCTCTACCAAAAATACAAAAATTAGCCAGGCGTGGTGGTGGGCACCTGTAGTCTAAGCTACTCAGGAGGCTGAAGCAGGCGAATCGCTTGAACCCAGGAGGTGGAGGTTGCAGTAAACTGAGATTGCGCTACTGCACTCCAGCCTGGGCAACAAGAGTAAGACTCTGTCTCAAAAAAAAAAAAAAAAAAAAGCAAAGCTCCATCTCAAAAAAAAAATTCAAGGAAATTCAAGGTAAGGATACCTAGAACTAGTCCTGCTTCTCTTTCCACTGAGAAAGAAGGTAGAAAAGGGGAAGAGTGTTTTCAGAAAAGTGGACTTTTATGGAAAGAAGCATAGCTCTCCCTAAAACTCCACTCCCTCTCTGCAGGCCCCTGTGTGGGAGACAGGGAAGGCTGGGACCTATGATTTACCTAATTTTAACACATTCCAAGTATTATACAGTCATATACTGCTTAATGACAGGGATATGTTCTGAGAAATGCATCATTGGGCGATTTCATTGTCATGCTGATATCATAGAGTACTTACATAAACCTAAATAGTGTAGCCTCCTACACACCTAGGCCATATGGGATAGCCTATTGCTCCCAGGCTACAAACCTCTACAGCATGGTACTGTACTGAATAGTACAGGCAGTTGTAATGGTATTCGTACACATAGAAAAGGTGCAGTAAAAATACAGCATAAAAGATAAAAGATGGTACACCTATATAGGGCACTTAGCATGTATGGAGCTTGCAGGACTCCAGGTGAGTGAGTGGTGAGTGGATGTGAAGGCCTAGGCCATCGCTGGACATAAAGTAGACTTTAGAAACATCGTGCACTTAGGCTATGCTAAGTTTACTTTATGTATTTTTCTTTGGGAGGCTGAGGGGGATGGATTACTTGAGCCCAGGAGTTTAAGACCAGCCCAGGCAACTTGACAAAACCCTATTTCAACAAAAAATAAAAAAATTAGCTGGATATGGTAGCATGGGCCTGTAGTCCCAGCTGCTCAGAGGCTGAGGTGGGAGGATCACTTGAGCCCAGGAGGTTGAGGCTGCAGTGAGCCATGATCGTGCGAGATCCTGTCTCAAAATGTGTGTGTGGTGTGTGTGTGTAGTACTGTTTTTTACTTTTTAAACTCTTGTTAAAAACTAAGAAACAGGCTGGGTGCGGTGGTACGCCTGTAATCCCAGCACTTTGGGAGGCTGAGGCAGGCGGATCATGAGGTCAGGAGTTCGAGACCAGACTAGCCAACATGGTGAAACCCTGTCGCTACTAAAAATACAAAAATGAGCTGGGCATGGTGGCAAGCGCCTATAATCCCAGCTACTCAGGAGGTGAGGCAGGAGAATTGCTTGAATCCGGGAGGTGGAGATTGTGGTGAGCTGAGATCGTGTCACTGCACTCCAGCCTGGGAGACAGAGCGAGACTCCGTCTAAAAAAAACTAAGAAACACACACATTAGCCTAGACCTGACAGGACTGTGAATATCACTGTCTTCCATCTCCACATCTTGTCCCACTGGCAGATCTTCAGGAGTAATAACAAGCATGGAACTGTCATCTCTAAGATAACAATGCCTTCTGGAAACCCTCCTGAAGGACCTGCCTGAGGCTATTTTACAGATAACTTTTTTTTTAGTAGGAGTACAGTGTAAAATAACTTAAAAGCACAGTATAGGCTGGATGTGGTGGCTCACACTTGTAATACCCAGTATGTTGCAAGGCTGAAGTGGGAGGGTCGCTTGAATCCAGGAGTTCAAGACCAGCCTGGCCAATGTGGGGAGACCTGTCTCTCCAAAATATCAAAATTACCCAGGCATGGTGGTATGCTCCTGTAGTCCCAGCTATTCAGGAGGCTGAGGGGAGGATCGCTTGAGCCCAGGAGGTTGAGGTTGCAGTGAGCTGTGACTGCACCCCACCTTCCAGTCTGAGTGTGACCCTGTCTCAATTGAAAGAAAAAAATTAAGTATAGTGAATACATAAGCTGGTAACATAGTTTATTAAGTGTTAGTACGGTGCATAATCTTATGTGCTGTACTTTCATATGACTGGCAGCGCAGATGTGTTTACACCAGTGTCACCACAAACATTAGTAACGCATTGCACTACATTACAATGACTTTGAAGTCACTAGGTAATAGGCTCCATTGCACTCTTATGAAAGGAGGTGAGTCATTAAACGTGTGTGTAAGAGCTTGGCCAGATTCCTTTAGCCTTTGGTATTCCTTCCACCCAGGGAATACAATGGCTTTTTAATTTTTTTTTCAGACTGGAAGATTGTATCTGAATCACCACCAGAACAAGCCCTTTCTGAAGAATCATTCCAACACCCAGGTGTAGAGATGCCCCCTGAGGATTCAGACCACAGGACTAGTGAACATGAGAAGAGCTTCAACCTGAGATCAGTCCTCTCTCCACAACACAGAGTGCCTGTGGAGGCGAGACCTCGCAAATGTGAGGCACATACCAAGAGCTTCAAGAACTCAGAAATACCGAAACCTCTCAGAGCAAAACCATATGCATGTGATGAGTGTGGCAAAGCCTTCAGTTACTGTTCTTCCCTTTCTCAGCACCAGAAGAGCCACACTGGAGAGAAGCCCTATGAGTGCAGTGAGTGCGGGAAGGCCTTCAGCCAGAGCTCATCTCTCATTCAGCACCAGAGGATTCACACTGGAGAGAAACCTTACAAGTGCAGTCAATGTGGAAGAGCCTTCAGCCAGAACGCCAACCTCACCAAGCACCAGCGAACCCACACCGGAGAAAAGCCCTACAGATGCAGCGAGTGTGAGAAAGCCTTCAGCGACTGCTCAGCTCTTGTTCAGCATCAGCGGATTCATACTGGAGAGAAGCCCTACGAATGCAGTGACTGCGGGAAGGCCTTCCGTCACAGCGCGAACCTCACGAACCACCAGAGGACTCACACTGGGGAGAAGCCCTACAAGTGCAGCGAGTGTGGGAAGGCCTTCAGTTACTGTGCAGCCTTTATTCAGCACCAGCGAATTCACACTGGGGAGAAGCCCTATAGATGTGCCACGTGTGGGAAGGCCTTCAGCCAGAGTGCAAACCTCACCAACCACCAGAGGACTCACACCGGGGAGAAGCCGTACAAGTGCAGCGAGTGTGGGAAAGCCTTCAGCCAGAGCACGAATCTTATAATCCACCAAAAGACCCACACCAGTGAGAAGCCATATAAATGTAATGAATGCGGGAAATTCTTCAGTGAGAGCTCAGCCCTTATTCGACATCACATAATCCACACCGGAGAAAAACCTTATGAGTGTAATGAGTGTGGTAAAGCGTTTAACCAGAGCTCATCCCTCAGTCAGCATCAGAGAATCCACACAGGTGTGAAACCCTACAAATGCAGCGAGTGTGGGAAGGCCTTCCGATGCAGCTCTGCCTTCATTAGACATCAGAGACTCCACACCAGAGAGTAACCAGGAACACAGTGGAAGTGGAGACAGCCCCAGGAATGCCCACTGAGGACTAAGGACCCTGAGAAATGCTAAAGGCTTGAAAGCATCTGAGGACATCCAGATGCTTTCATCTGTAGCCAGAGCCATATGCAGAAACACCTTCAATAAATAGCCACTATTTCATATGCGCCTGTGGATGCTCAGGAGCTCTCCTTCCTTCTCTATAAGCATCAAAGGATCCAGGGCTCCCTCCATTCCAGTGTACGTTTGCTTTTATTCAGACAGTGGGCCAAGCATTTTGGTAAGCACTCTAGAAACCTGAGTTTATTCGGAGTAAGTGACCAAATCCATGAGTAAAGAACTTGGCTCCTACATCAAAGCCAAATCTTTGGGCAGTGCTGGCAGTTTCTCTTGGAGGTAGAACTTACGAGCATTGGCCAGAAATGATTGAAAAACCATCAAATTTGGGGCAAGGGAAGGTGTAAATACAAGTGAGAAAAGGGATTCTAGAGCCAACTATTAAATACCAGAGTCTCCTTAAAGTGGGAGCATTCCTTAATATTCCACAACTCAGAAAAGCACAGCCAGACCTAGCCTTTGTAGAGCTTGCTGCTGTTAGAAAGAGCCCACCCAGAAGCTACTGGGGTTGAGGGTAGAGCATGCTGATGGCCTGAGGCACACCCCTTTCCATGGAGCAGGAAGCATCTAGAATGGGGAGATGGGACAGCCATGCTGGACTCAGGCAGGTGAGGCATACACTGCCCCAGGTGGTGCTTCACACTGCTCAGGAGTTGCAGGGTTCATCCCAAAGCAAAAGGGAGTGACAAGCACAGGCTCTAGATCAGCAGAACAGTGGGAAGATGAGACAGCAGAAAATACTTTAAACCAAGTGAATTCGGAGAAAAGGCTGGAAGAAGTTTAGTCACTGCAACAGGTGACTGGAACCTCACTTTCACAGGACCAAAGGATGAGTGCAGGACTCAGAGTGGTCAGTTTCTTTGTTGCATCACTGGTTCTGAGCCCTGGCTGTGCACTGGAATGGGATCACAAAATGGGTGCTGGGTCCCCAACCCACTCATAGCTTCAGGTGGCCGGGGATGTAGAGCTGTGCTCTGCATGTTTGTGCTGAACTGCAGGTTTGGTTAGAGCATTTCTGGAAAGGCTTCATGAACAGTCAAGTGCTTCCTTTCTGAGCTCAGCCCAGCCCATACAGGGCTTCTCCACAGGTTCTGCCAGCCTGACCCCACTGACCGCCCTGCAAAGGAGCTAGCTCCAAGGAAGACACCACACCAAAAAGTCTACCAGTTGTTAAATGACCTTTATTGAAATATTTTTCCTTTGTGCTTCTTAACTCTGTGGGAAAAGAAAAGAAAAATCAGTAAAAAAGGGAAAGTTTAAAAAGATTATCTCGTAACTCCACCAGTAACCATTTCCAAAACTTCCTGGTTAATCTCCATGAATATACTGGATGGCCCCCCCATTTGCCCCTATTGTAACAAGTGAAGCAAAAGTCACTCACAGCTGGGCATTCCACAGCACCACTGTTGATGTCATCTATGATGTCATGAGGGTGGCGGCCATCAACATTACAGCCCACAGACTGGGCAGTCCCCAGGATCTCTTTAATGGTTCCTTTAGGAAAGAAATGGTGGCACTGGAGGTGCTGGCTCAGTCCCTTACAATCTTCAGATACTGGGGAATACTGAAGGGTTTCATAGCAGGCAGTGGAAACAATGATGTTACTGCTCCCGATAAGAGTGCAGAGCTCCATCTAGTCACAGCCCTGAATGCAAAGCTTCCACGGGCCCTTGATGCCCAGATTAAAACACATCCAATTTAAGATCCATCCATTCTTTCAATCCCGGAAAACTGCACCCCATCTTGGGTCTCATGAGTACCCTTCAAGTGGGAAGAATGTTAACCACTCAGTGGAAATACAACTACGGGCTACAGCAGTTACATGTCGTCCTGCTCTTACCAGAGAGTTCTCTGGCTAAAGATCGGTGCCGCATCTGTCGAGCAATGTTGACAATCTCATCGAAAGTGATATTCCCGCTGTGTTTAACTGCAGAAAAGGAAACAGCAAAAGCTTTGTTACAGTCTGAAGCCAAAGCAGATCAAGAGTCCTTCATCTCATTTCTAGGCTGTTCCCATGCTTTCGGCACAGAGTCATCCACATGCAGAACAACCCTGTTTCCTAAGCTGGGGTTTACTATCAGCTCACCACTGGACTGCACCAGCCAACAGAGACCTGGTCAGGGGCAGTGGCGGGTGGCTAAGGGCAAAAACAAACCTTCACAAATCTGACGTGGCAGAAACTTTGAGAGATGAGAAATGACAAGCTTAAATTACTGGGGACAGTTAAACTACCCAGTACCTGCCAGCTCTATATGGCCTCCGGATTGTTAAGTCACTGTTGCTGACATCTTCCTCCCATGTACACTGGTTGGGGCCTGCCCCACACAGGGACTACATGGCACTTTTGAGACAGAGTCTCACTGTTGCCCAGACTGGAATGCAGTGGCACACTCTTGGCTCACTGCTGCAACCTCTGCCTCCTGGGTTCAGGTGATTCTCCTGCCTCACCTCCCAAGTAGATAGAACTACAGTCGGGCACCACCATGCCAGGCTCATTTTTGTATTTTTTGGTGGAAATGGGGTTTCACCATTTTGGCCAGGCTGGTCTTGAACTCCTGACCTCAAGTGATGCATCGTGCCAGGTCTACATGGCATTTTGATACTGCCTGGCTGTAGCAGCCTTAACCAATCAACACCAAATACCCATGTCAACCTCAGATTTCCTTCAAGGGAAAACTTGGCCATGTATATCAAACATCTCACAAACCATTACCAAAACCAAATTAGGAAAAAGACAACTTACTGTTTTTCTGTTTCTTTCTGTCTCTTGGTGGTTCCTTAAGGGCTTTGATGATCAGGGCAGAGGCAGAAGGCACCACCTCAATCTGCAGAAGAGATTTCTGAGTAAATTAACTACTCCACCTCCAATGAATACTGCCATGCACAGTGGCTCTCAAAAATCACGGGCCTCACCATCCAAGTCTTTGCCCTACGTCTGCGCTCTTGACAAAGCCTCCCCAACAAGGTAAAATTACTCTCAGCTCACCACTGGTGGCAGAAGTACTCTATTCAGCAATCCCAGAGGGTGGCTACCTCTGTCCCCCCACCCCCAAAACAAGCGCACAAGTAAATACCTGGGCCTGTCTGTTCTGAATGGTCAGTTTCACTGTAATCCTCAGGCCCTTCCAGTCACCCGTTGCCTTGGCAATGTCATCACCAACCTTTTTTGGAGACTGTAGAAATTAAGGCATGTAATCAACATGGTGTCCAGAGATGAGCCACAGCCTTGAAGCCTGTCCACCACTTCTCACTTGGCAACAAAGAAAGCTATTTCAAGTACCTGAGGACACCCTCCCAATAGGAGCTCAGCTATCACCACAGCATAAATTCGGGGGGTTGGGGTTGCATTGTCCAGGACTGTAAGCTGCAGACTCAGCCACAATGGAGCCTAGACTCCCTCATAAGTGCCTATGTGCTTTAAGGAGGGGGATTTTCAGCCCTGATGACATTAGAATCACCAAGGGAGCTTTCAAGATACTAGGCTCCCATGTCAGACCACCCATGTCCACCTGCCTGGATGGGGGTCTAGACATTTGCTACTTAGAAATTTTTCTCTGTTAACCCTTAGCCTAAACAATAGGCTGAGTGTCTCAAGTGCCAGCTGAGCTAAGGGTTAAGGAAAAATAGTTTAAGATCCAGGTTAAGAAAGACCAATGGGAAAGAGCATTTGGGACGGGACCACTGTGCAGGGATTAGATAAAGTCCTAATGAAATCCAGGGAAATCCAAGTACAGAATGACAGGGAAGCTGGCAGTTGCTGAGTAGGCATGAGGCACAGCCTGTCACGTCAACTGCTAGGTTTATATCTACAACACAGTTGGAAATGCTCACTGGATTTTCACTCCTACCCCATTTAATCTCCCTAACAATGCCATGCCCACTTCCCTAACGAAATACAGATATTGGCTGCCTGATGTCACAAAGCCACTCCTGACTTCCAAACTCCCTTGGACCCACCCCTCACGAACACCAAAGTAGCAGTGGAGACATGTGGAGGTAATTACAATTTAAAGGTACCAGGTTCGATTTCCCACTCATGACCTTCCTAAGGTACCTAACACTAGTTCAGTGGCTCAGGCCTAGTGAGGGTGACAGGCCAAGCCATGACGGCACCTCTGGCATAGTCGTGACTCCACGAGCCGACGCTTAACACTGCTCTAAATAAAGAAATGCCCCTTAGCGGGGATTACGTACCAGACCCAGGGGGCCGATCTTGGGAGCAAGCGCAGAAGTGGCACCGACTTCACCCCCAGTGCACCTCAGGTATACTAGGGGGGGAAAAAAAGGGTTAGTGTCTCTGCAGATGGAGCCCCCGAGCCACAACCCTCTCAGCGTCTTTCCGGGGCTGGACCCACCACCCTCTCTGCCTCTTCTCGAAACAGCACCGAGCGAGGGGCTGGCCACCCGCTCCTCCCTCGGGCGTGGGCAGCTCCGAACCTCACACCGGGGAGACGTGGAGAGAGCCCCGTCGCCTGCGAACCCAGGCCAGTGGGGCTAAACGCCCGGAGACAAGCCTTACCCTGAGGCGTGCGGGTTCCCAAGCCGCCACAGGTGGTCCGGTCCTCCCTTCCCACTTACACGTGGAGAAGCTAAGACCCAGAAAGGCTGAGGCTTGGCCGGGACGGCGCAGCACTGGGAAGGCCTCTAGGAGGCAGCGGCTTTAGAGCCCCATATGGGAAAGCTTTCCACGCGCGGCGGGGCCGAGGGATGCTGCATCCCGCAGCCCCGGCCACAACTAGAGCACGCACCGACTTTGATCTCGTTGGGGTCGAACTTCGGCGGCATGGTGGAGGCGGCTGGTGTCGGATGAACCCGGATTCGGGACGACCGAAGAAAGTTGCACCTTGGCCTCCTCCGAGCCGAACGCCGAAAGACCGGAAATCACGCCGACAACGCCGGATAAAGGTAGGAAAACTCTGCACTCGCGAGAACTGTCGTCACTGCCCAGCCTTCCAGAGACGCCCTTGTCGCCATGTTTGTTGTGGGCATGCGCCGGAGGCTGACGGCGGGCGAGCCCGGGCGCCGCGGTGCGCCGAAGCTAAAGATTCCGAAAGGGGGTTCGGGTAGTTTGCTTCGGAGAAGTCCGAGAAGAGGGTTTACTCCCGAGATCCCAGGCCTAGCTGTTTCCCATATTCTTTATCGTGAGTGTCACCTCGGTCCCTGTCACCGAATCCCAGAGCCCCGCCCCTCCCCTGAAGGGTCCGTAGTCCCATTCCGGAACCCCAGTACCGCAGCGACCCCTGCCCCGTCGAGCACTTGGTGTGTGCACTTTAGTTATCAAAACAGTCTGTTTATGTGGAAATCCAGTCCTGCTCTTCATTCTGAGAGTCCGCGGTTCCGAGAGCCTGAGACTTCGTCATCCCGGTCTGCGTGACTTTCTGAGATTCTGAGTTTCTGGCCCCAGCACCTGCGTTTGAAGGAGACCAGACTCCGGCTCCGCCCGGCCCGTGCCGGGTGGTCTGCGGCCTCGAGTCCGTGACCAAGCCCTCCAAGTGATCGACCTGCCCGCCCGTCCCAACGTGAGGGACCCCTCCATCCACAAAGCCAGGTCAGCCACTGCCCACCCTAGCCCAGGAAGTATGGGTGTGGCCCTCCCCCTGCTTCTGGGCTGGATGTCAGAGAGGGAGGGACAGTCAAGTGAGGCAGTCTGAAAAGAGCTGATCTTCTGGGAGCGGTGGGAGTGCGACAGTGGTTGGGAGGAAGTGAGGAGAGGGAGGTAGGTGCAGGAGGTTTAGTGACTAGGGAGCAGAAGGGTAAGTGCTGGTCTTCAGGAAGGGATGGGGGAGGGCTGTTTTCAAACTATTTCTCAATCTTGCAGGCAAGTGGAATGACAAGAGGTGCCTGAGCTGGCTCTGCAGGCCTGGCTGCCTCCCCAGATAGCCCTGCCCCCTGTGGGTGCAGAGCTGCCATCTCTACCTGTCCCTCTGAGGACTGGGTGTATGTCTTCTTCAGCTGCATCTCCTCCCATGACTGTCTTCTCCCTAGCTCCTCTAGCAGGCTCTGAGTCTGCTAGACTGTTGGTTGCATGTGGGGTGCTTTGTGGCTAACATTTATTGAGCGCTCATTGTGTGCCAGGTACTGTACTATGGGCTTGACATACGTGAAGTCATTAGATCCTCACAGAAGCCAGTGTTGCTAGCATGGTTATTAACACTTTACAGATGAGGAAACTGAGGCTATAAGATGTAAACCAAGATGATCTCTGCAGTTGTGGGTGGCAGGTCTCAGATTCAAACCAGTTCTATTTCATCCCAAAGCCTGTGCTGTTCCCCATGCACTTCCCTGGATGATTGCTTCCTGGCCCATTGCCATCACTTACCCAGCTCTGATATTTACAGACACTGTGCAGGTCCTGGGCAGGCAGTGAGCTCCTGGCTCTGAGTTCGGGACAATGTGCTTGGTGTTGCCAAGTTATGTGAGCACCAAGGAGTCAGGCAAATCCCGCAGGTCAGGACTTGAGAGACCAGGGTTCCAGGCTGGCTTTTCTGTAATCCAGGCTGGACAGCCAGGCCACTGAACTTAATAAGCCTCTGTTGCTTCACTTTATGTATGTATGGTATGTGTGTATTATTATTTTCTGAGACAGAGTCTCCCTCTGTCATTCAGGCTGGAGTGCAGTGGCACGATCTCAGCTCACTACAACTTCCGCCTCTTAGGTTCAAGTGATTTTCGTGCTTCAGCCTCCCAAGTAGTTGGGACTGCAGGTGCACATCACCATGCCCAGCTACTTTTTGTATTTTTAGTGGAAACAGAATTTTGCCGTGTTACCCAGGCTGGTCTCGAACTCCTGGGCTCAAGTGACCCACCCATCTTGACCTCCCAAATTGCTGGGATTACAGGCATAAGCCACCACACCCAGCCTGTTTCTTCACTTTAAAAAGGGATATGGTGAGAATAAAATAGAATAACAACTGAGGCTGATAAACTGAGGATGGCTTTTTAATTTGTATTCTCTGCAGGGGTCTCTTTGGTCGTGATGTAGTTGAGCTCCCCGAGGTTCTGACTGGTTTTGGTTTGGTCCTGCTGATCCTGCTCTGACAGTGTTTGGGGGGCTAGAAGTGATTCACTGACAGAGTCTGTTAGAGTCCTCAAAGAACAGCCTTGAAAAGTGCCTGAGGAAACTTCTCTAAGTTACCCCAGAATGGGGAAAGGATAATGCCAGGGCCTCACTGTGGGTTGGTGGTAAATGTGAGCCCTAACCCAGGTCATCTGGCTTGTCTCTGTCCCTTTCCACCTCATCCTGCTGCTTAATGTTTATTCAACAAAGAACAAGGAGTACTGACTGCCTGCCGTGGGCTCAGGGCACAGGCAGAAGGACTAGAAAGACATAGCCCCGACCCCATGAAACTCACTAGAAAGACGCATTCCTGCCTCCATGGAACTTACTAGAAAGATGCAACCCCTGATCCCATGGAACTCACTACAAAGACATACCCCCTGCCCCCAATGGAACTCACAAGGAAGACACAGCCCCTGCTGCCTCCATGGAACTCACTAGAAAGACGCGGCCCCTGCCTCCATGGAGCTCACTAGAAAGATGCGGCCCCTGCCTCCATGGAACTCATGGTCCAGCAGACCAGCTGCATGCTCAGTGTTACTGTACTACCTGTCCCAGCTGTTGGGGGCTGTGACAAATTCCCCAGGCCCTAACTTCTCTTCCGTACTCCAGGGTCTGAAAGATTGCTCTGGGAAAAGGGAAGGATGCCACTCTTCTTCCGGAAGCGGAAACCCAGTGAGGAGGCTCGGAAACGCCTGGAGTACCAGATGTGCCTGGTGAGGAAAAGTGGGTTTCCTCTCCCTCTATCCCAGCTCCTCCTCTGTCCCTGTGGAGTAGAGCTCCACACTGCCCCTGACAAGCATGCTCCCTCCCATCTGCCTCCCCCACCCACAAAAGAAATTTGAAATAGATAAAACAGATGAGGCTCCCTGTTAAGGGTGCGTCTCCCCTGTAGACTGAGCACACTGTCATTGCTTTTCAGTCCCTCATCCCTCTGGGCCTCAAGCTCCAGGAAAGCAGGGGTCACTGGTTCACCTGCCAAATGGACCAGTGGAACCAGATAGTGTCTGTGGTCCTTTGCAGCTGCTTAAGTTTATGTTCTTTGCCTGGTTTGTCTACTCTGCAAGGATGTTTTGTTTTAATACTTTTTAAAAATTATTTTTATCCTTAGGCAAAAGAAGCTGGGGCAGATGACATTCTCGACATCTCTAAATGTGAGCTCTCAGAGGTAAACTGAGCATTGTGTTTGGCTGTGAACTGGATCTGTCCCGTTTTCTTGGATAATGTGCCCCTAGGAAAGACAGAGGTGGACTGGGGCTTTAGAAAGGCCAGAAGCACTAGTCACGAGATGCTTCCTTAGATTTGTTCTTGTCCAAAAGAATTGAGATGATCTTTTGGCCTCGATATAGTTCCCAAGAGTCAAGGAGTCTCAGTGGAAAATGTACCTACAGACTCCTAGGGTGCTGGAAGGGCTTGGCATTCTCCAGACCCTGAAGGGGTTCAAGATGGGAACAGGGTGGGTGGGGCAGGGCAGTCTCCTGCTATCTGACTGAGGGAAGGGCTGGCCATATCCCCAGCACCACTGCCCGCCAGCCTTGCCCCTGGGCTCAGCACTGCCGCCTGCTGCAGGGTTTTGCCCTTGTTCACCTCCTGCCCGTCTCTTCCTCACATGAATGCCACTCAGAGAACAAGTAAAAAATCGACAGGTGGAAGAAACTTACTCTTCTTTGTCTTGTCTTAGATTCCCTTTGGAGCTTTTGCAACGTGCAAAGTTCTGCAGAAGAAGGTAAGAAGGAGCTTCATCTTCGGAATCTTGCTTATTGCTCGTTTGTTTGAACCCACAAGGGACTCTGAGGAGCTGTCTTCCTGACATAGACACCTCCTTAATCCTTAATCCCTGTTTCTTATGCTTCTGGCCTACAGCAGGTGTTTTCACAGACAGGAGAGTAGGCTGTGGGGTTGGACCCCCCACCCCGTGTCACATTCTGACTCTGCCTTCACTGGCTTCATGACTTGGGCAACTTCCTTAAACTCTTATTTCTCCGTTTCTTCATCTGTAAAATGAAGACATTCATAGTTCTCCCCTCTCAGAGGCACTATGAGAATTAAATGGGTGATAAAAAGCTAGATGGAGATAGAAATATGCTGAGTATAATGCCTGCCACGTGGGAAAGGCTGATGAACCCTGGTGTTGATAATAATAGAAACTCTCTCCTTTTATTCTGGTCACCCAGAAGAGATTCCAAGTGGAGCGAATGATTCTTCAGCAGAGCATTGCAGCTTTGAATGTAGATGGGCAGAAACATTCTAAGTATCTAAATAAGAATGTGTAAAAAAAAAAAAAAAAAGGTGTTCCATGCCAACAGACTAGTGAGCTCCTTGGTGCTGGAAGTGTGTGGTTTTTTTGTTGTGTTATTTATTTATTTATTTTTTTGAGGAGGACACTTTGCTCTGTCACCCAGGCTGGAGTGCAATGGTGAAATCTTGGCTCACTGAAACCTCTACCTCCTGGGTTCAAATGATTCTCCTGCCTTAGCCTCCTGAGTAGCTGAGATTACAGGTGCCCACTACCACGCCCAACTAATTTTTGTATTTTTAGTAGAGATGGAGTTTCGTCATGTTGGCCAGCCTGGCTCGAACTCCTGACCTCAAGTGATCCACCCGCCTTGGCCTGCCAAAGTGCTGGGATTATAGGCATGAGCCACCATGCCCAGTCTGTGCTGGAAGTGTTAGGCAGCAGCTGATGCCTAAGAAAAATAGCCGTAGATGACCTGGATTGAGCCCTGGCCCCTGTGCCAGCCCTGGACGTTTTGCACATGAGCTTGTTTAGCATCACGGCAGCCCTGGGAGGCAGGCACTTTATTATTCTCTATTTCCACATGAAGATGCTGGCACTGGGAAAGTTATGATCAGGGTGGCTGCAGGGGAATCCTTTCTCAGGATGGAAGGAAGATTTAGACCTCTAAGGTCTCTTTCACCCTTAAAGATCCAGATTTTAAGGAAGGGCATCAGATTCCCCATGAGACTGGGAGAGTTCATGATTCTGACTTGCATCCCCCCCACCCCTGTCATGATGTCTGGGAGAGCAAGATGGCTGGGCATGGCAGGTCGCTAGGCTGGCTTCCACGCCCTTAGCCTGTGCTGTCTGCTGCTCCTCCTCAGCCCAACATGGCCCCACATCTCTCCACACAGGTGCTGATCGTCCATACGAATCACCTCACTTCCCTGCTTCCCAAATCCTGCAGCCTCCTGAGTCTGGCAACCATCAAGGTACTGGGCCCTCCTCCCAGGCGTCTAGGCTCTGCATGGGGTTCCAGGTGGCAGCCGATGGCCTGCTCCCTTGGGCCGCCTCTTGTATGTCAAAGGGGCCTGATCTACCAGTCAATCTGGGATTTGATCAGCATGGTTCATCGGGCATTTCTGTGGGCTGTATGAGGGACAGGGTGACAAAGATGACCAGCCACAGGCCCTGCCCCTGGGGAGTTTACATGCTAGGGGGAAAGTCAAATGATAAACTCATGACGAGTCAGCTAGCAGAGGGCTGACAGTCCCAGGCAAGAAGGAAGAGGAGGGACGCTCAGGTGATCTGGAAGGATTCCCTGCTGACTGTGAGCTCCTCCCCTGACAGGCTGGGAGGCATTCACACATGTGGAAGGTATGAGCCCAGGGTTGTTCTGTGCAGACCTGAGCTTGGGAGTGTGGGATGTACCTTCAGAGCAGCCTGGCAGCACAGGCCTTAGAGTAACTGTGGGTGCTGGAATTGGGGGCAGTTTTTACTGCTTTTATTATTCTGGTCCAACATGTATTATTTTGTATTCAGAAAAAACATTTTAAAAATATTTTTATGTTTATATTTCATATATATGTATATCATATATACAGTTGTCCTTTGATATTCATGGGAGACTGGTTCCAGGAATCCCCAAGGATACCAAAATCTACAGATGCTCAGGTCCCTGCTATAAAGTGGCATCGTATTTGTATATGACCTATGCACATCTTCTGTATACTTTAAATCATCTCTAGATTACTTGTAATACCTAATACAAATGTAAATGCTACATAATTGTTATACCGTATTGGTTATTTTTACTTTTTTGAGACAAGGTCTCACTTTATCACCCAGGCTGCAGTGCAGTGTTACAAACATGGGCTCAAGTGATCTTCCCACCTCAGCCTCCCAAGTAGTTGGGACTACCATGCCCAGCTAATTTTTGTAGAGTCGGGGCCTAACTATTTTGCCTAGGCTGGTCTGAAACTCCTGGGTTCAAGCGATCCACCTGCCTCAGCCTCCCAAAGTACTAGGATTACAAGCATGAGCCACCATGCCCAGTCTGTTATACTACATTGTTTAGGGAATTATGAAAAGAGAAAAGTCTGTATATATTCACTACAGATGCTTTTTTTTTTTTTCCATATTTTAACCTGAGTTTGGTTGAATCGCATAGATATGGAACCCATGGATATGGAGGGTACCTGTGTGTGCATATATATAAATATTTCTCCAAGGCCTTTTTTGTGCATTTTCATTTTTAAAAACTTAGCACCCAGGTGCGGTGGCTCACACCTGTAATCTCAGCACTTTGGGAGGCCAAGGTGGGCAGATCACTTGAGATCAGGAGTTCAAGACCAGCCTGGCCAACATGGCGAAACCCCAACTCTACTAAAAATACAAAAAAAACCCAGCAGGGCACTATGGCTCACACCTGTAATCCCAGCTACTTGGGAGGTTGAGGCACGAGAATCACTTGAACTGGGAGGTGGAGGTTGCAATGGGCTGAGATCATGCCACTGCCCTCCAGCCTGGCTGACAGAGTGAGACTTTGTCTCAAAATAAAATTAAATAATTAGCAAGCACAGTTAAGCAAAGAAAAGGCAGAAACATCTATAATTTTACACTGTGGAGTACCACTATCAATATTTTATCACATATTTGAAAGTCTTTTTTCTATGCAAATATATATTTGTACTATGGGTGTTTCTTTTTAACATATAAAGTATCTAGGCATACTGCTTAAACCATAGCATAGTTTTTCAATTAACAGTAAAAATAAATATTTGATACATAAAATAAGAAAATGGTATAATGGTTTGAGAAGGAGAACGAGACGGGAATGATCACCACTGAGTTGGAGAGGAGGGGCGGGCACTCTGTTTCAGCACCGGGGTGTGTGGCGGCCCCAGCCCCTCCTCGCCGCTCTGGAGCCAGGAGTCTGAGGGACTTTCTCTCTTGGCAACTCACAGGAGTCTTCCTTCCGCAGGTTCTAGATCTCCATGATAATCAGCTGATGGCCCTTCCGGATGATTTGGGGCAGCTGACTGCCCTCCAGGTAAGGCTGCAGAAACAGAAACGCACCTCAGATGGCGCTAGTGAGACCAGGCAGTCACTTGAGTGTTCTGGCCCGGCTCCAGCCGGTGGAAGCTGCACTAGTGCCAGCTCCAGCTTCCCCTTGGCTCTTCCTTTCTGTTTTTTGTTGTTGTTGTTGTTTTTGAGACAGTGTCTCACTGCATCGTCCAGGCTGGAGTGCAGTGGCGCCATCTCAGCTCCTTGCAACCTCTGCCTCTCGAGTTCAAGCAATTCTCCTGTCTCAGCCTCCCTAGTAGCTGGAATTACAGGCGTGCACCACCACTCACAGCTAGTTTTTATATTTTTAGTAGAGATGGTGTTTTGCCATGTTGGCCAGGCTGGTCTCAAACTCCTGACCTTAAGTGATCCGCCTGCTTTGCCCTCCCAAAGTGCTGGAATTTCAGGCGTGGGCCACCACACCCAGCCCTCCCATTGGCTCTGAAGACACCCAGCGGATGCCCCGGCCGTTGCGGTCTGCGCTGTGCGTGCCTCTCAACCATATTTCTGGCATGTCCTTTTTGGAATTTCATCATGAGCTTCCACAGCTTTACAGGAAAAAAGCACCCAGTGAGTCTGCCTTTTAAGAATGGTGAATTCCATGCCCTGACTCACATTTCACTTCTAATCCTTCAGCGATAGCTCAGCGCAGGTCCAACCTGGCATAATCTGTGGATTCCTCACAGCTGCCACCTCAAACCAAGGTATTTGTTGTGGCTCAAAGTTATGGCAACTGGCTGGGGGCGGTGGCTCACGCCTGTAATCCCAGCACTTTGGGAGGCCAAGGTGGGTTTTGAGCTCAGGAGTTCAAGATAAGCCTGGCCAACATGATGAAACTCTGTCTCTACTAAAAATACAAAAATTAGCTGGGTGTGGTGGTGCATGCCTGTAGTCCCTGCTCGTCGAGAGGCTGAGGCAGCAGAATCTCTTGAACCCAGGAGGTGGAAGGTGCAGCGAGACAAGATCATGCCACTGCATTGCAGCCTGGATGACAAAGCAAGATTCTGTCTCAACAACAACAAAAAACTACTGAGGAAGAAATGACTGCCACCACACTGAGATTGAAATCCACTCTCTTAGCGAGGATCTGGAAGACCCCATATGGTGGGCTCTGCCTATCTGTCTACCCTCTTGTCCTGCTCTCGCTCCTTGGCTTTCTATAGTTAGCTCCTAAAACCTGCTGTACTTCCATACCCCACCCCAGCAGGGCCGGTCCCTGAGGGCTCTGCCTTCTGCCTGAGCAGCTCTTCCTGGAGCTGTTTGTGAGGCTCATCCTTTATCTCTGAGCTCAGTGGATGCCCCTTATTTGCTGTCTCCACCTGGCTTACTTCCCGAGAGCAAGACTGCAGTCTGTCCTTCCTAATTACGTGTCTGCTGGCTCCCTGCCCGTCTCCCCAGCTACGCTCTGCAAGGGCAGCGCCTTTACAGAGCACTGCCTGGCGTGGAGAAGACCAAGGAGTGATTTGAATGAATACCTTCCCCACCCCATGTAGGTGACATCTTCGGTTACATTTTATGGAAAACTGAGGTCTAGAGAGATGGCTGTCACTTGCCTAACGTCACATAGAAACCATGTGGCAAAGCAGTAGTAATTGCCACCACTTTTTTTTTTAAGATGGAGTCTCACTCTGTCGCCCAGGCTGGAGTGCAGTGGCGCGATCTTGGCTCACTGCAACCTCTGCCTCCCAGGTTCAAGCGTTCAAGCAATTCTCTGCCTCAGCCTCTTGAGCAGCTGGGACTACAGGCGTGTGCCACCACACCCGGCTAATTTTTATATTTTTAGTAGAGATGGAGTTTCACCATCTTGGCCAGGCTGGTCTCGAACTCCTCACCTCATGATCCACCCGCCTCGGCCTCCCAAAGGGCTGGGATTAGAGGCATGAACCACTGTGCCCAGCCACCACCACTTGTTTTTGAGACCAAGTTTCACTCTGTCGCCCAGACTGGAGTGCAATGGCGCGATCTCAGCTCACTGCAACCTCTGCCTCCTCGGTTCAAGCCATTCTCCTGCCTTAGCTACCCAGTAACTGTGATTACAGGTGTGCACCACTAACTTTTGTATTTTTAGTAGAGATGGGGTTTCGCCATGTTGGCCTGGCTGGTCTTGAGTTCCTGACCTCAAGTGATCCACCCACCTTGGCCTCCCAAAGTGCTCGTATTATAGGTGTGAGCCACCACACCCGACCAATTGCTCCCACTTTGAGCCACAATAAATACCTTGGTGTAGGACTTTTTATATGTGTATTGTTTTTTCTCATTCTGTCACCCAGACTGGAGTGCAGTGGTGCCATCTCAGCTCACTGCGACCTCTGCCTCCTGGGTTCAAGCCATTCTCCTGCCTCAGCCTCCTGAGTAGC
Organism: Alouatta palliata; assembly: GCA_004027835.1. Classification (NCBI taxonomy): domain Eukaryota; kingdom Metazoa; phylum Chordata; class Mammalia; order Primates; family Atelidae; genus Alouatta; species Alouatta palliata. The sequence continues at coordinate 34,285 of PVKV010010460.1, read as the reverse complement.
TGGGATTACAGGTGTGCACCACCAAGCCAGCTAATTTTTTGTATTTTAGTAAGAGACGGGCTTTCACCATGTTGGCCAGGATGGTCTCGATCGCCTGACCTCGTGATCTGCCCGCCTCGGCCTCTCAAAGTGCTGGGATGACACCGCCCCTTGCATCTGTTTTTAGTGGTTACTTAGTGTGTCATCTTGTTGACCTTGCTTACCTCGAGGTGCCACCTTCTGGAAGGAGCACAGCTTCGGAATCCAGTAAGCCCTGGTTCAGCCCTAGCACCACTGCTGGACTGAGGCTTGGGCTGATCACACAGCCTGGGGCAGCTGGGTTTCCTTTTCCTTAATGCCGGAGGAGCTAGAGCCTGCTGTGCTGCCTCCCCAGATCCCGGAATCTGTACTCTCCTTCTCCCTCCCTCCCTGATGGTGGGGCAGTTACTGAGCATTTTGTGGTCAGTATAAGTGGTAGAACCCCTGCCAGAAGCGGGTTCAAGACCTGGCTGTGCTCTCCTGAGCACATGGCTTTACCACTCCGAGCTTCGGTTTTTTTCCTGTCTCCAGTGGAAATTAAGAATTTCTATCTTCCTCAAGGGCTGGCGGGAGATGAGGGCTTGTGTGTATAGTACCTGGGTGCCCTGGCCTGGCAGGGTGAGGGGTGCAGGGGTTGTCACTGTGGTCTGTATGTGGGTTCTCGTGTCACCTCTTCCTCTTTCTTAGGTCTTAAATGTGGAAAGGAATCAACTGACACAGCTCCCGCGTTCCATTGGGAACCTGACCCAGCTCCAGACTCTCAACGTTAAAGGTAGGAGCCAGGAAGCCATGTCGGTGTGACCCTCCATCAGCTCTGGGCCATCCTGGTGGGGATTCACAGGCTGCCCTACCTGGGAGCCACTGAGCAGGAGGGCAGCCAGTCTCCAGGGGTTGCTGTAAATGGACTGACCTCTGCTGGGTGGGCAGTCTCCATGGTAACCAGAGACAGCCTGTCTGGAGGGTTCCTGTGACTCCTCAGGCCTGAGCCAGGGCGTTACAGGGAGGTGGGCTGCTGGGCGCCGAGCCTTGGTCACTCGGATTTATAATGGTAAGTGTAGTGGACTGATGGGTGAGAGCTCCCAAGGAGCTGCAGTAAGGTTCTGAGTGGCAGTCCACGGGGCAGGCTGAGGGCGATGGTGCCATCCCCAGTTTACACATAAGGAAAACAAGGCCTGAGAAAGCAAGGGTGACTTGCTCCAGACCACCCAGTGAGATGGTGACAGAGCCAAGACCGCTGCACAGACGCCTTACTGCAGGAGCGCTCACCTCGCCAGACCCAGCTCTTTCCCGTCTCCTTGCTGTCCTTAAGTAAGAAGGCCTCAGTTTATCAACTGGAACACATGAGTAATGATAACAGTGGCGCTCCATTGCTCAGTCATTACAGCGGGAGGGGCCCCGTGCGGAGGACCTCACACATCATCTCCCTGAGCCTCCAATCTCCCCGTTTTCTTACGAGGCTAGGTCGCAGTGTCATCCCCATTTTCCAGGTGAGAAAACCGGCCCGGGGAGGCCAAGTCAGTTATCTAAAGTCTCTTGGCTGATAATTGGTGGAGTGAGGACTTGAACTGGAATGCCACCTTCTTGATCCTACGAAACCTCAGGGTCTGGGACCCAGTGTGTGCCCCAGAGGTCACAGTGGCTTCCAGCAGGCATCAGGCAGGAAGCTGGTGATTGGGATTTGGGCGATGAGCTGTGCTATTGGGGTCTCTGCAGACAATAAGCTGAAGGAGCTTCCAGACACCCTGGGGGAGCTTCGAAGCCTGCGTACCCTCGACATCAGTGGAAACGAGATCCAGGCGTTGCCGCAGATGCTGGCTCATGTTCCAACGCTGGAGGTCAGTGGGAAGCTGCTTTTGCCTGAGGTGCTCTCTGGCCTGCCCACCTCCCCTGTCTCACATTCCTGAGTGTCTGCCTGATCTCAGGGTGCCAGGGCCACACAGATCCCAAGGCATGGTCCTTGAAAGCTCGTAGAGAGGCCAATGTGTGAACATTTGTAATTATGTGACTTTTGCTGCCATAATAGAGGCAGAAAAACATACTTTAAGAATGAAGAAGAGCCGGGCGCGGTGGCTCACGCCTGTAATCCAAGCACTTTGGAGGCCAAGGCGGGTAGATCACCTGAGGTTGGGAGTTCAAGACCAGCCTGACCAACATGGTGAAATGCTGTCTTAAAAAAAAGAAAAAAGAAAAAAAAGAATGAAGAAGAATGAATGCTGAATCCAGACAAGGTTGACACTTTAAGTTGTCAGTGGGGAACAACACACTGAGGCCTGTCAGAGGGGGCTGGGGGGAGGGAGAGCATCAGGAAGAGTACCTAATGGATGCTGGGTTTATTACCTAGGTAAGCAAAGCGCCGTGGTTCACATTTACGTTTGTAACAAACCTGCACATATACCCCTCAACTTAAAATACAAGTTGAAGGAGGAAAAAAAAAAAAAGTTGTAGTATTCAAGCCAGACCTTGAAGGAGGAATAAGATTTCTGGGCCAGGCGCAGTGGCTCATGCTTGTAATCCCAGCACTTTAGGAGGCCAAGCCGGGTGGATCACTTGAGGTTAGGAGTTCAAGACCAGCCTGGCCAACATGGTGAAACCCTGTCTCTACTAAAAATACAAAAAATTATCCAAGTGTAGTGGTGCACACATGTAATCCCAGGTACTTGGGGGAGGCTGAGACAGGAGAATCACTTGAACCCAGGAGGCAGAAGTTGCAGTGAGCCAGGATCATGCCATTGCACTCCAGCTTGAGCAACAGAGCAAAACTTTGTCTCAAACAACAACAACAACAAAAGATTCTGGCTGGGCGTGCTGGCTCATGCCTATAATCCCAGCACTTTGGGAGGCCAAGGCAGGAGGATCACCTGAGGTCACGAGTTCAAGACCAGCCTAGCCAACATGGTGAAACCCCATCTCTACAAAAATACAAAAATTAGCCAGGCCTGATGACGGGTGCCTGTAGTCCCAGCTACGTGGGAGGTGGAGGCAGAAGAATTGCTTGAACCTGGGAGGCAGAGGTTGCAGTGAGCTGAGATCACGCCATTGCACTCCAGCCTGGGTGACAGAGTGAGACTCCGTCTCAAAAAAAAAAAATGAAGGTTCTGAGTAGACCTGGATAACAGAGGCAACCCAGGTGCAGCAGGCAGCTGGTGGGGAAGCACAGACTGGAAGCTGCTGAGCCTGCATGATATGGGGCCCAGAAAGCTGGGAAGGAGAGAAAGAGGGAGGGAGAGAGCCGCTGGGATGGAGGCTCAGAAGTACCCAGGTCAGGGCAGTTCTACAGGCCAGAAGTCCAAGATCAGGACAGGGCTGGTTACTGATCGAGGCCTCTCTCCTTGGCTCACAGGCGCTGTCTTCCCTGTGTCTTCACCTTGTCTTCCCTGTGTACATGTCCATGTCCAAATTTCCTCCTCTTAGAAGGACACCAGTCATATTGGATTAGGGCCAAACCTAATGACCTCCTTTTAACTTAATTACCTCCTTAAAGACCCTGTCTCCACATATAGTCACATTCTGAGGGACGGGGTTGTGGGGGTGGACGGGAGTTGGGGGGGAGTGGGTGGGGGTATGGGGGAGTTTAGGATTTCCACACATGAACTAGGGAGTGGGACACAGGTCAGCTCATGACAGGCACTGACAGGGGCAGCTGCTCGGGGAAGGTGGCTCTCACGCTCATGCTGATGAGGTGGCTCACATTTACCTGATGCTTTCTAAGGCTGGGCATGACCTGGAATCGCTCCCTGAATCCTCACAGAAGTCTTGTGAGGCAAATACTGTTGTGCCACCTTGTAAATGAAGAAACTGAGGCACAGGCAGTTTAAGAAATTTGCCCAAGAGCCACACAATCAGTGACAGCAGAGATGATTGTAACCAGACCGTCTGAAGCTGATGCCTGTGCTCCCCGCCCCTGGGCCACTCGGCATCTGGAACAGGGACTTCTCCATTGATGGTGACATGCAGTCTGGCAGCATTCCAGAGTGGCCTGGAGTAGACCCCTTTCTCAGCCAGCCCAGGCTGCCAAGCAGAGGCATCTGTGTCGGCGTGGGCGGGTGAGCACAGACAGCAGAGGAAGGGCTGACCTCAGCAGCTGGGAAGGGCCGGCTGGGGAGACAGGCCAACACGCCTCATCCTCTCTGCTGCCCACTGGAACTCTGCAATGATGGAAATGTTCAGTGACTGTGCTGTCCAGAGCAGCCACTAGCCGTGTATACCTATGGAGCACCTGGAACCTGGCTTGTGTATTCAGCCAGGAACCCAAGTTTGATTTCATTGAATTTTAATTAATTTATATTTAAATAGCCATGGGTCCTTAGTGGCTACCATTTTAGACAGCACAGCTCAGAGCACATGTTCCCAATCCTGAAGCCATCCTCAGACATCTGTTGCAAGCTCTGGACACTTCAATCTTTTTTTTTCTTTGAGACCGGGTCTTATGCTGTCACCCAGGCTGGAGTGCAGTGATGCAATCATAGCTCACTGCAGCCTCAAACTCCTGGGCTTAAGAGATCCTCCTCCTCAGCCTCCCAAGAAACTGGGACCACAGGTGTGCCCCACCACACTTAGCTAATTTTTTTATTTTTTCTAGAGATGAGGTCCACTGTGTTGCCCAGGCTGGTCTCAATGTCTTGGGCTCAACCAGTCGTCCCACCTTGGCCTCCCAAATAGGTGGAATTACAGGTGTGAGCCACCACTCTCAACATGGACGCTTCATTTTATTTTGATTCCTTTGGAAAAAAAAAATCTTTTTGAGTTTCTTGGTGGCACCTCAGACAAACCTTTCTTTTTTTTTTTTTTTTGAGAAGGACTCTTACTCTGTCTGCAGGCTGGAATACAGTGGCACAATCTTGGCTCACTGCAACCTCCTACTCCCTGGTTCAAGTGATTCTCCTGCCTTAGCCTCCTGAGTAGCTGGGATTACAGGCACGCGCCACCATGCCCAGCTATTTTTTTTGTATTTTTAGTAGAAATGGGGTTTCACCATGTTGACTAGGATGGTCTCAATCTCCTGACCTCATGATCCGCCTGCCTCGGCCTCCCAAAGTGCTGGGATTTTAGGCATGAGCCCGGCCCAAAAAAACCGTCTTTTAGGATGAGAGAACCATTCTGAGCTCAGGCTATCCTGTGGGCAGGATCTTCTTGAGGTGTCACACACATCACCCACCCAACAGCTCGCCAGGATGGTAGCACTGCCTGTTTGGCTGTGAGGGGACCGCAGCCCCACGACACTAAGGAGTCCGCATGCAATGGCCAGATCTGAAGCCAGGGTGGTGTCTTTGGGCCAATGTCCAGTCGCTGCTCCTGCTGCCCATGATGAGAATGCTGTATGGTCTGTGCCACCAACATGGCCACCCCCGCCACCTGTAGCTGCTGGGCCTTTGAAATGTGGTGACTGCAACTAACCATGGACCCAAACTTTAAATCTGATTTATTTTCAGTTAATTAAAATGTAACCATAAATGGCCACACATGGCTTGTAGCCAGCATCCGTGCTCTGGTGTAGCCCAGAGTCCATGCCCTTAAGTCACCACGCTTTACTGATGGTGACTAAGCACCCATGTGGGGTTCATTTGCTCCAGATTGGGTGTCCAGCATGGGGTTTTCTGCTGTTGGGCCCTCAGCATCTGCGTAGTGAGTTCCTCTTCCCTGGGGCGGTCTCCCTCTCTGCTGTGCAGGGCGTGTTTACTCAGCACCCACCGTGCGAGGGCTGTGCTGGCCAGGGCTGGGGGGCTGGAGCTGCCCTTCCCACCCAGCCACTTGTGCTACAGCAAAATCAGAGCTTCCCAGGCCTTCTCCTTTTCCAGGACTCCCCTGACACCCAGGCATAGAGGATATCAGTGCCTGCCTGCACTTGGTGAGATCAGAGGTTGGCAGGGGGAGGCTGGGTCCAACATAACCACGGAGGGGGCAGTTCTGTGAGTGTGAGCTGAGGCCCCTGCTTCCTGGGCCTCAGAAACACAGAGGCATCTGCCTGTGTGTGCCGACAAACTTTGGTCATTGCATAATTAAAAAGTCATACTGTATGTTGTAAAAAAAAAAAAAAAAAAAGCAAACATTAAGAAACATTTCGGCCAGGCACGGTGGCTCAAGCTTGTAATCCTAGCACTTTGGGAGGACAAGGTGGGAGGATTACGAGGTGGGAGGATGAGGTGAGGTCAGGAGTTCGAGACCAGCCTGGCCAACATGGTAAAACCCCATCTCTACTAAAAATACAAAAATTAGCTGGGCGTGGTGGCATGTGCCTATAGTCCCAGCTACTTGGGAGGCTGAGGCAGAAGATTTGCTTGAACCTGGGAGGCGGAGGTTGCAGTGAGCTGAGATCACACCACTGCACTCCAGCCTGGCCCACAGAGCGAGACTCTATCTCAAAAAAAAATAAATAAATAAATAACATTTAATGTAGATAGTAACCCAGAATCTCCTTTTAGAGGAAACTATTTTGAGTTTGATTCATATTCCTCCAATTTTTTCTATAAAATAATGCGAAAGTATATGAATATATCATCTAACAAAGGAAAAAGGAAGAATCATATTCTTTTTTTAAAAAATAGAAACATGGTTGGGGGTCTCACTATGTTGCTCAGTCTGGTCTCGAACTCCTGGGCTGAAGTGATCCTCCCACCTTTCCCTCCCAAAAGTGCTGAGATTACAGGCATGAGCCACCACACTCAGCCAGTGGAATCATGTTCTGTATGCTCTCCTATAATTTCCTTTTCTTCATTCACTTATGTATTTATCCAAAGTAAACTGGGAGGCCTGGTGTATGACTCACATCTGTAATTCCAGCACTTTGGGAGGCAGGTGAATTGCTTGAGCCCAGGACTTTGAGAACAGCCTGGGCAACATAGTAGGACCTTATCTCTACAAAAAATTAGCCAGGCATGGTGGCATGTACCTAAAGTCCCAGCTACTCGGGAGGCTGAGGTGGGAGGATCACTTAAACCTGGGGAGGTCAAGGCTGCAGTTGCTGAGCCAGCCTGGGCAATGGGAGTGAGACCCTGTCTCAGAAAAATTAAAAAAAAAGTGACCTGAGTGTTTGCTGCCTGCCTGCAGCCATCCCAGGTACTGGGAACGCTGCTGCCGTGCCTGCTGGGTAGAGAGGACAGACAACACACAAACTGATAAGGAAATCAGGTAGTCTCTGGTTGTGCCGGTAGTGAAGTGAACTGTACCGTAAAGCGGTTTCCCCTTATGTCTGCAGATGCTGAGCCTCGATGCCTCCACCATGGTCTACCCGCCCCCGGAGGTGTGTGGCGCCGGCACCGCGGCCATCCTGCAGTTCCTCTGCAAAGGTAAAGCCAGGCCATTGCCTCTTCCCCACACTGAGGAACCATGACCCCATGGTCACCCTGTGCCAACCCAGGCTAGGGGACGACAGAGACAGAAATGACCATAGTGCCTATCTGCTTGGAGTTTGAGGTCTGGCAAGATAAACAGGCAAAACAAATGATTACACAGGGAAATGGTTACAGACTGGTTATGAGAGTACAGTGTTGCGGCTGATTTAGGTTGAAGCCATGGGGAAGGCCTGTCTCAGAGTGTGGCTCTGCTGACGTGGTTAGGACTTAGAAAAGGCAGAAGGCTGTTCCAACAGGAAGTGCATATGGAAGGACCTTGATGGGAAGTTTGACAGAGAGAGGGCCAGTGTAGCTGGAGTGAGGAAGCAGAAAGAAGAGAGAGGGGGGAAGCCGGAGACAGTACCCAGGACCAGTGTCCAGTGGGAGAGCATGTGATCAGTCATTAGGTTGGAGGAGGAGAGAAAGAGTGCAGGACAGGATAGGGGACCAGTCAGGGGCCATCGGGGTCATCCAGGAGAGAGACACACAGCAGAAGGAGCTAAAATCCGGAGCCAGCACTGGCTGTTGGTGAGGAGGAGAGCAGGATGCCCTGTCAGGCTAGAAGTTCATAGTGGTTCAGGGCACCTATGGGACTTTCAGAACGCAGCCAAGACACACATGCCTATGGTGACCTGACTTACCGTGGCCATTGCAAAGGCGTGGGGAAGGATGGTCATTTCAGTAGCTGATTCTGGATCAACTGGATGTCCCTGTGGGAAAAATGAACTTTAACCTCTTCTTTAAACAGGAGACAGGCAATATTGGTACATTAGATTTAATTAAGGCCAGACATGGTAGCTTGCACTTGTAATTCCAGCATTTTGGGAGGCCGAGGCAGGAGGATCTCTTGAGCCCAGGAGTTTGAGACCAGCCTAGGAAACATGGTGAAACCCTGTGTCTACAAAAAATACAAAAATTAGCCAGGCATGGTGGCATGTACCTGTGTTCCCAGCTATTTGAGAGGCTGAGGTGGAAGGATCATTTCATCCTGAGCTGTGATCATGCCACTGCACTCCAGCCTGGAGCAAGACTCCAACAAAGTGATACCCTATCTCAAAAAAAAAAATAACTAAATAAAAGGTTTAATTAAAATAGAAATTTCTTAGCTGTGCATGGTGGCTCACCCCTGTAATCCCAGCACTCTGGGAGGCTGAGGTGGGCGGATCACCAGGTCAAGAGATTGAGAACATCCTGGCTGACATGGTTAAACCTCGTCTCTACTAAAAATACAAAAATTAGCTGGGCATGGTGGTGTGCGCCTATAGCCCCAGCTACTTAGGAGGCTGAGGCAGGAGAATCACTTGAACCCAGGAGGTGCAGGTTGCAGTGAGCTGAGATCGCACCACTGTACTCCAGCCTGGCAACAGAATGAGACTCCATCTCAAAAAATAAATAAATAAAATCAAAATTTCTCTTCCTCAAAAGATACCATTTAGGGAAGGAAAAGAAAAGCCATAAAGTTCGAGATGATATATTACATATATATCCAACAGAGGACTGGTGTCTGGACTCTAAACAGAAATCCTACAGATCCATGAGGAAAGGACATTAGTAAAAGACTTGACGAATAATTTTACAAAAGAGAATATCCACACAGTGGCTCACGACTGTAATCCCAGCACTTTGGGAGGCTGAGGTGGGCAGATCACCTGAGGTCAGGAGTTTCAGACCAGCCTGGTCAACATGGTAAAACCCCATCTCTACTAAAAATACAAAAATTAGCTGGGCGTGGTGGCCGGCACCTGTAATCCCAGTTACTCAGGAGGCTGAGGCAGGAGAATCACTTGAACCTGGGAGGCAGAGGTTGCAGTGAGCTGAGATTGTGCCACTTCACTCCAGTCTGGGTGACAGAGCAAAACTCCATCTCAAAAACAAGAGACAACATCCATCTCAAAAAAAAGAGACAATATCCAGATAACCAACAATATCTGAAAAAGTGCTCAACATGATCTTAGTCAATGGGAAAATGCAAATTAAAACTACGAAGAAATACTTCAACATACCCACTAAAATGGCCGAAAGTTTTCAACGGAAAAAAAAAAACTTTCTGCTGACAAGTCAACCAGAAATAAAAAACAAAAAATAAAATGGCCAAAATTGAACTGTCAATACCAAGAATTAGCAAAGTTGTGGGAGCAACAGAAACTTCCATATACTGTGGGTGGGAGTATAAATTGAAAATTATCTTAAAAATTACTCTCAATATCTACTCAAGCGTTTCAAATATCCTATGGCCCATGAGTTCCATTCCTAACTACATACCTGTATTAGTCTGTTCTCATACTGCTATTAAGAAATTACCAGTTTTTTTTTTTTTTTGAGACAGAGTCTTGCTCTTTCACCCAGGCTGGAGTGAGAGCCAAGGCTCATGCAACCTCTGCCTCCTGGGTTCAAGCGATTCTCCTGTCTCAGCCTCCTGAGTAACTGGGATTACAGGCATCTGCCACTACGCCCAGCTAATTTTTGTATTTTTAGTAGAGACGGGTTTCACTATGTTAGTCAGGCTGGTCTCAAATTCCTGACCTCAGGTGATCCACCTGCCTCGGCCTCCCAAAGTGCTGGGATTGCAGGTGTGAGCCACCGGTCCTGTAAACTTCCCAATTTCTATGAAGAAATTCTTTATAAAGAAAAGATGTTTAATTGGCTCACAGTTTTACGTGGCTGGGAGTCCTCAGGAAACTAACAATCGTGGTGGAAGACACCTCTTCATAGGGCAGCAGGAAAGAGAATGAGAGCCAAATGAATCGGGGGAAGCCCCTTACAAAACCATCAGATCTCGTGAGAACTCACCCACCACCATGAGAACAGCATGGGGGAACCGCCCCTGTGATCTGATTACCTCCCATGAGGTCCTGCCCCTAAGACGTGGGGATTACAATTCCAGATGAGATTTTGGTGGGAACACAGAGCCAGACCGTATCGATGCCCAACAGAAATGCATATGAATAAATGCCAAAAGCCATGTGCAAAAGTGTTCATAGCAGCACTTTTTATATCAGTCCAAAGTGGAAACAGCTTCTAATGTCCATCAGGAGTAGAATGGATAACTAAACTGTTTTATACTCATATGTGGATACCACACAGCATCTGGAAAGAGTGAACCATTGCTCCTTGCGACAACCTGGATGAATCTCACAAACAATGTGGAGTGCGAGGAGCCAGACACAAAGGAATATGTGCTCCTGTCAGCCACCACAGAGCTCTGAACCAGCACTGGTTCCTGGTCATGAGCATGTGTTCACCTTTAAACATTCATCAAGCTGTGCCTGAAGATTCTGTGCTCTTGGCTGGCCCAAAGGCAGTGAGTTACCTCCGTTGATTACTCACAGTTACAGATTGAAGTCCTTGTTCTACTCTTTCCCCATGGCTCACTGCTGCACTTGACTAATCTCTAAAAAAAGAGAGATTTTATGCTCTTTTCTGTATGTATGTTATATTTTAGTTTAAAAGAAAGTGGTGGGGGCAGCTACAATCATAGCCACCAGGCCACGCATCTGCAAATTAGAGTCTTCAAGCAACAGGTTATTCCAGGGTACACCCCAGCCAATGGCTAAGGTACACCAAAGCCTTTATTTTCTTTAAAAAGATTTTGGGGCTGGACATGGTGGCTCACGCCTGTAATCCCAATATTTTGGGAGGCCAAGGCGGGTGGATTGCTTGAGCCCAGGAGTTAAACATGGGCAACATCGCAAAACCTCATCTCTACAAAAAATGCAAAAATTAGCCCAGCATGGTGACACACGCCTATAGTACCAGCTGCTCAGGGGGCTTAGGTGGAAAGATCACTTGAGCCCAAGAGGCAGAGGTTGCAGTGAGCCAAATTCTTGCCACTGCACTCCAGCCTGGGTGACAGACTGAGACCTTGTGTTTAAAAAAAAAAAAAAGATTTTGGCCAGTGCAATGGCTCATGGCTGTAATCCCAGCACTTTGGGAGGCCAAGGCAGGTGGATCACCTGAGATCAAGAGTACAAGACCTTCCTGGCCAACATGGTGAAACCCTGTCTCTACTAAAAATACAAAAATTAGCTGGACATGGTGGCGGGGTCTGTAATCTCAACTACTCCAGAGCCTAAGGCAGGAGAATTGCTTGAACTCAGGAGGCAGAGGTTGCAGTGAACTGAAATTGCACCACTGCACTCCAGCCTGGGCGACAGAGCAAAACTCTGTCTCAAAAAATAAAAAAAGAAAGAAATTAACAAGAAGAAAAACTTTCTGTTTGTTAGGACCCAGGTTTCATTTCTCATCTCAGCCTTTTTCATCACCTCATTCTCACTTGGATGGTAAAGAGGTGGAAGGCATATGTGGCACCCATTGACTCACTCCACTGACATTTACTGAGCACCTGCTACATTCCAGGCCCAGGGCTAGGACTGGTGAAAAACACGGGGTGCCCAGGCTAGGGAAGAAGAGAGCAGTGGCTGAGTCAGGACGGGGCAGGCTGCCCTAGCGGTAGGAGGAAGTGTATCCGGGTACCTCGGCTGTCTCCTCCCTCCTGGTCAGCTTGTGTCCCATCTCTTACAGAGTCAGGGCTAGAATACTACCCTCCTTCTCAGTACCTGCTACCAGTTCTGGAGCAAGATGGAACCAACTCTCGGGACAGCCCTGATGGGCCCACGGACAGATTCTCAAGGGAGGAAGTAGAGTGGCAGGTAAGACAAGCCAGCCTGCTGCAAGCATGCACGTGTGTGTGTGTATGTGTGTGTGCGTGTGTGTGTGTGCGTGTGTGTACGTGTGTGTTCGTGTGTGTGTGTACGTATGTGTACGTGTGTGTGTGTGCGTGCGTGCGTGCGTGCACGTGTGTGTGTGTGTGTGTGTGTGTGTGTGTGTGTTCAGGGAGCCGGGAATGGGAGGGGCTGGTTCAGAGCTGTAGCTCCTGGATTCTTCCATGGAACTAGAACTGGCCTCCCAACGAGCTGAACTACTTTTTCAAGGCCTGCTGTGGCAGCCTCACCCCACCAGCTTGCCAACCACAAGCTGTCCCCTGCTGCTCTGTTTCCTGAACTAACCACCATCCTTCCCTCATCAAGGCCTTTGAACAAGCTGCTCCCTCTGTCTGGAATATCCCCACTCACTTGTCTTATCTTCTTTTTTTTTTTCTTTATTTGGAACGGTCTCACTCTGTTGCCCAGGCTGGAGTGCAGTGGTGCGATCATAGCTCACTGCAGCCTCAACTTCCCAGGCTCAAGTAATCCTCCCGCCTCAGCCTCCCAAAGTGCTGGGATTATAGGTGTGAGCCACTGTACTCAGCCTCCTTCAGTTCTCAGTTTAAACTTATATCCTCTGAGAAGCTCCAACGCAGGTCAGGTCTCCTGTTCTGTGTTCTCAGAGTGCCCTGCACAATTCCTTGGTAGCGCTCATCACAGCGCTAAATTGATGAAGAGCTGTACAGGAAATGATCTAATGTCTGTCTCCCCCTCATGAACCTTGGTGAGAGAATAGGGATTGTGTCCGTAATGTTCATTGTTATCTCTCAGCAAATACTTCTGGACCAAATGCCAGTCACTGTCCAGGACACACAGCACCCCCCATGCTCTGGGTCTAGCGGAGTCAGAAAGACACATGCGTTAACACCAGTGATAGGCTGGCCCCATCAGGTCCTGGCGGTGAACTAACACAGGATGACACAGAGAAGGTGGCTCAAAGGGTTTGCCACATTAGCCTGGGTGCACCCTCTGCCCCATCCCCAAGGCTCACGATCCAGGGTCCTCGGCTGGCTGGTAGATGGGGAGGCCATCACCAGGTGGGGGCGCCAGCTGCCGGGCATTTGGCTTCATATCGTCCAGTGACTCTCTTGATCTCTGGTTCCTAGATGCCACCCTTTCCTGTTTTCCACTGCTGCTGGGAAAGCATTTGGGATTTTATTTATTTATTTATTTTTGACAGTTCAGCAAGAGTTAGAGAGGAAGGAGAAGGCTGTATGGAAAATGGTGCCAGTTTATGTTCTCAGGAAATATTTGCAGTACACACACATGCTAAAGGATTTGTCGGCTGAGCATAGGAAGAACTCTTTCAAATCAATAAGAAGAAAACCATCCCAGGAGAAAAAACACTGGGAGGCCAAAGCAGGTGGATCACTTGAAGCCAGGAGTTTGAGACCAGCCTGGTCAACATAGCACAACCCTGTCTCTACTGAAAATGCAAAAGTTAGCCAGGCATGGTGGCATGCACCTGTAATCCCAGCTACTCAGGGACTGAGGCACAAGAATCACTTGAACCCAAGAGGCAGAGGTTGCAGTGAGCTAAGATTGCGCCACTGCATTCCAGCCTGGGAGACAGACTGAGACTCTGGCCAACACAGTGAAACCCCATCTCTACTAAAAAAATGCCGTGCATAGTGGCGGGTACCTGTAGTCCAGCTACTCAGGAGGCTAAGGCCAGGCGCGGTGGCTCACACTTGTAATCCCAGCACTTTGAGAGGCCAAGGTGAGAGGATCACTTGAGGTCAGGAATTCATGACCAGTCTGGTCAACATGGTAAAACTCCGTCTCTAGTAAAGATACAAAATTAGCCAGGCATGGTAGTGCATGCCAGCTACTTGGGAGGTTGAGGCAGGAGAATCACTTGAACCTGGGAGGCAGAGGTTGCAGTGAGCTGAGATCACACCACTGCACTCCAGCCTGGGAGACAGAGCAAGACTCCATCTCAAATTAAAAAAAAAATTTTTTGGGGGGGACATCTACTGTCAAGTTATCCTCCAAAGTAGTGATAGCAATTTTCACTCCCAAGAGCAGTTTGTGAGGACACCTGTTTTCCCACACTCTGGCCAACAGAAATTGCCATGCCAAAATGTGTGCCAATCTCAGGAAGGAAATGGTATTTCATTGTCATTTTAACTTACATACCTGTCCTCTGATTACCAGCAAAATTGACGTTTTTAAATGTTTTTTGGTTTTGTTTTGTTTTATTTTGTTTTTGTTTTGAGACAGAGTCTCAAAACAGTCTCACTCTGTCGCCCAGGCTGGAGTGCAGTGGCACAATCTCAGCTCGCTGTAACCTCCACCTCTCAGGTTGAAGCAATTCTCCTGCCTCAGCCTCCTAAGTAGCTGGAACTATGGGCCCCTGCCACCATGACTGGCTAATTTTTGCATTTTTTTAATAGAAATGGGGTTTCACTGTGTTGGCCAGGCTGATCTCGAACTCCTGACCTCAAGTGATCTGCCTGCCTCAGCCTCCCAAAGTGTTGGGATTACAGGCATGAGCCACTGCACCTGGCCAGAATTGTTTTCTGTCTTGATTGTGTTTAGAGGTTACAGAACTCTGTGCATATATAAAGATTCATACAATTGTTCACTAACATTGGGTGAATTACAGCACATAGATTATTCCTTGTTTAAAAAATATGTTTATATATGCACACACATACAAATATATTTCTTTCCCCAAGGCACAAATTATGTATGTACAGATGCATGGCTTTGGGCCTGATATTGATAGTTATGCCTGACAGGAGGTGTGGGATAGGAGGGGAACCAGGGTTAGGCTGGAGTGGTCAGAGGTGCTTTAGTTTTTTTTTGAGACGGAGTTTCGCTCTTGTTACCCAGGCTGGAGTGCAATGGCGCGATCTCGGCTCACCGCAACCTCCGCCTCCTGGGTTCAAGCAATTCTCCTGCCTCAGCCTCCCGAGTAGCTGGGACTACAGGCACGTGCCACCATGCCTGGCTAATTTTTGTATTTTTAGTAGAGACGGGGTTTCACCATGTTGA